>JAJJWW010013142.1:0-266465 GCA_023531295.1 Papaver armeniacum
AACACGCCATCACAAGAACGTGTTAGGAAGTTATGGATGGTTAGCGATGACAGGAGAAGTGGGCAAGACTGATCGTGTAGTATCGACACACAACTCCACTACTCCATCACTCCACTTCCTCCACTTCCCACGAGAGACGTGAATAAGGCTCAATTACTTGTATAAATAGGTTCTCCTCCCTATTTCCACCAACAAGAGCAAGTCCAGACAAAATACAGAAAAACCAAGTGTTAATACAAAACACCGGAAATGATAGCTTGCATCCTGTAAGCTGTTCGGCTTTCTTTTACAAGTCATAAGCAAGCCAACACCTTCACAATCTCAACACCTTCTTCGCTTCCCTCCCTAAGATCAACCCCATCTCCTTCACTTTGTGACCGAAACAAGTCCGGAACCGCCATTTCTTGGTTTAGGCGGACTTGCATAGATTGATTTCCGAATCTACAAGCACTCACCGCGCAGTTGTGCATTTGTTTGGGTTTAGATTCATTCCTCATCCATACACCCCAAATTACCAAATCCGACAGGAGTAGTTTTCACCCATAAATAATTGGCGACCACAGCGGGAGGTTGATCTCTCGGTTGCAAAAAATTGAATTCTCAATTTTTCGGTTTTCATCTCGTGATGTATCCTCACCAGGAAACCACAGGTGGTTCAGATACCATGGGAAGTATAGCTAGAATGGTGGAAGATGTCTTGGCAAATCAAGCTGGTATCGCTAGAAGACAGAGCGAAACATTAGCCTTTTGAATGATATAACAAAGACAATTACAAGAAGGGTGGCAGGCATCAAGCAAGGTAAGAAATCTTTGAATCCTTAGTCAAGAGTCACACCTTTGCGGTGGAGAGGCAAAAAGAGCGCGTAATCCAGGAGACTCGGGAAAGATGAACAACATGGTCCAGTCAACAATGAAGAACCGAGGTAACTCCACGGAGGAAAGGACTTGTACGGAGTACTACAACGTCTACCGAGATAAAGAAAGGGAGCCCGCAGCCTATGGAGCCCTGTTAGAAGATTTATATCTCAAAACTCTTGTTGAAGCCCAGAGGACTGTCCAATCCGCACCGGCCTTTCATCCAAGCGAAGAAATGCTTGAGGAAGGAGAGATCGATCGGGAAATACGTGAATACAAAGGATGTGAGAGCGTTCAACTCGATCACTCAGCATGATATTACGACACCTTCCACATCCCTTTACCAGTGCGAGCGATCCGCGGATATGATGGCACTCGCAAATCTTCCAACTTCATCTCCGAACGTGCTCCACATCAAAGCCACGTAGAGACATCACAACGCCCACTAACGCAGGAAAAGTCGGACTTGAAGTGCCTACACTTTCCGTTCCCGATGGAAAGATTTTGGAGTTCTTTGGAGATGTGGGTACGAAATAGAGAGGTGGAACTACCTCCCGTATGGCGTCCACCAACCGATCAAGAAATAATGGACCCGAGGTCTTTGTCATTTCCACCGGTTCCTTCACCACCCTACCCGGTGAATGCAACGCTTTGAAGCGCATTGTTCGGGAGAAACTTGGTTCGAAGGATAGCTCTCATTCTCTAAAAATTAATGCGGACGACTTCCTTGGAGAGGCTACTTCGGTTTGATACAAGTGAGGCTTCAAAGACAAGTAAGTTCTATTCAGCAATTTTACAAGAAAGATAGTTTTGGAATTCACTGGGGACTTAGCATCCCCACATGGAGAAAGAGACTCAGAGATCAAACGCATGTTTTCTTCCCTTCATACCTCCCTTTACACGACATTTGCAATTTCATATGACATGTGCAATCATTCATGACCAAGATGCAAATTCCATTTAAAATAATCTCGTTCAGAAAAATCATTCACAAAATTATCTCAAAATAAGCCCATCCAATTACCTAATAAATCAAAACCCGAAGTCAAATTATGAAAGGAAATCCTCACTAGCACTCAAAAAGAAAAGCATCTAAAAGACAAGTAGGTGGCACGAATTCTTCAAGGAAAATCCTTCAACAAGCAACTCGTCCTTCCGGGCAAGAGAGTCTTTCATCCTTTGAAGAACAGCCGCTTCACTTCAACTCCTTAGACAACTTTTCAACCTCTTCTTCCCCGGCGAGTAACACATTCTGCAAGGGGCTTCACCTTGTAATTTACGGAGCTCCTGAATCTCGGAGAACCTTTTGAGGAACCAAGGAGCATCAAGTCGACGCACAAACACATCTCGATGGCACTTCCAGTCTTCAATCATCTCCTCGAAACTCGTTTCGACCGGGTCGCGACGCTCATCCCATGGATAAAAATAAAGCCTCCCGAACGCGGTTGACCAATGCAAGACGAATTTTGAGCTTCAGTAGGGGTAGCAATGTGGCCGTGTTTCTCCCATATTGCCGTGTACAATTCCTTGAACCGAACCGGCACACTGAATCCTCCAACCAACACGTGGCCTGGTGTTTATGGGTGAAAACTACTTCTGCAGAATTTGGTAATTTGGGGTGTGGATGAGGAATGAATTTAAACCTTAAACAAATGCACTGCGCGGTGAGTGCTTGTAGATTCGAGAGATCAATCTGTGCAAGTCCGGCCTAAACCAAGAAATGGCCGTCCGGATTTGTTTCGGTCACAAAGTGAAGGAGATAGGGTTGATCTTAGGGAAGGAAGCGAAGAAGGTGTTGAGATTGTGAAGGTGTTGGCTTGCTTATGACTTGTAATGAAAGGTGAGCAGGCTTGTGATTGATGCAAGCGAGCTCTGGGTGTTGGAATACGTTTTGTATTAACACTTGGTTTTCTGTCTCGCCCGGACTTGTGTTGTTGTTTGAAATAGGGCGGAGAACCTATTTATACAAGTCATTGAGCCTCATTCACGTCTCTCGTGGGAAGTGGAGGAAGTGGAGTGATGGAGTAGTGGAGTTGTGCGTCGGTGCCACATGACCGGTCTTGCCCACTTCTCCTGTTCATCTCTAACCGTCCATGACTTCCCGACACACGTTCTTGTGATGGCGCGTTGCACGCCGCACGCCGTAAACCGCCAAACCAATGCCCCCGGTATGTATCCCCGGTTTGTGACATGATTGATAAACTGAATGTGTGGATCGTGGATCCACGAAAGATAGCATGTAATGTTGAATTGAATAATCTTGTGTTATTCAGAAAGTCGATACTTGTGAAGTATCGTGTGTATTTTATGCAGTGTACCGCATTATGGTGTGGTAAAGTGATGGGTAATAACGCCTCACCGACCAAATAACTCGACTGGGGTTGTATAACCAAGCTGGTGAAGTTGGACGGATGAGATGATCTTTGAGACACTCATCTGCGACCGTTAATGAAATTAGGGTTTTAAAGAGGCGCGCAAGCATCACTCTTCAGCTTGGTCGAAACCAAGCATGGGAAGGATTTCAGAGAGGACTGACCGGGCATGCATGTAGATAGCATGCCGGTGTACACGTCCATGTCTTACTGTCCCATGAAGGTGCGATCTAGGCCACTCAATTTGACCGGCAAAGAGGAGTGGTTGAGATCGATTTTGCAATAGGAATTTGATGCCGCAAAAGGCCGCGCACCATGCTCTTTTTCCAGCACGCGTTCCAAGACGACCTAACTTGGCGGTCTTGGCCGATTGGTTTGACGTGAAGATGGTAGGCTGGTGTTCACGCTTATACCGAATATCCCATTAAAACGTGATCCGAGCCACCCAAATTGTCCAGGCGAAGTTGAGCGGTCGAGATCGGTTGTGGTTTGGGAGGCGTGGCCACGCCTGGTTTGGGCGCACGTTTTGGATTAACCAGGCATGATATGCCTTGGCCGAACATATGAGGAGGTAGATGGGCCCACGATGGTCATCTTTGGTATGACCAGGACTCGCTTAATCTAATCTGTGACCCTCCATTCGTGCCGGAGAAGATGGACGCGCGTGATGGCTTGAAACCCTAATTTTGGCTTCCATAGTAGTGTGACCATGCTTCCTTTGGTCGACGAATTGGGACGACCAACCATGGTTGGTTTTGACCGATTGGTCGAGTGTGTAGGCGGGCCCACGGTGATCGTGTTGACATGCTCTGGGCCCTTTGAATCTACATCTACACCCTCCATCTATTCCTGCGAAGATGGATGTTTGAGATTGCTTTGCAACACATGTAATATGCCGCAAACCCTAATTTAGGGTTTTCCATCCATAATGCTTGGTATGAACGGTTTCTTGGCAAGCTAGGCCAATGACCGACCATGCGGGGTCGGCCAGTGGGTATTTCATACCGCTTGGGGGTGATGGAATTGATCTCGGGTGTCATCCAATCATGCTTATGGAGTTGGATGATCGCGATCGAGATCATATCCGACCGATACGGTCGGTCCGGATGCTCAATCGGGCTAGTATAACACACCGAAAGGGGCTCAATCGGGCTAGTATAACACACCGAGAGTCACCGTACGGGTATTTCGTACATGATTTCATTATAGTGCTTGGAGGTTCGTGTTACTCAGAAGAGTAACACTCGATCGTCATGCCACACCGATAATGAGTACTCGGAAATACAAGGCCGATATGAAATTCACGGGGAAGGGATTGTTGCCACATGCTCCAACCTGGAGGAATTTCATGTATTCACGAGAATGGGATTGTTGATACATGCTCCATTCTTGGTGAATTAAGTGAGGGAGTATCCAACACTTATAAATGGCTTTATCTTTTACAAGATGTCGCCGCATGATTTTTCGGTTTTTACAAATTTAACCTTAAACGAAAATCCACCATCAACATTAAGTCCCCCTCGCCTAGCACATAATGGTTACACTATTGTGTGGTAGGCATGAGATGGTGACATACATATATACTTGAAATGACCTGGCTAAGGTAGATACATATTTACTTAGGATAGTCAGGTGTTGCCCTGGAACTGGTTGGTTCTGATTAAGGATGCAAAGAAAAACAGGACTTGATCTGGTGAGTCGCTTTGGTTCCTCTTGTACATATTTGAGCTCGGCCGCTTCTTCAGGTGTACTTCCTTCATCATACACGGCTTTCCTCAGGTATATCTGCTAAGCCTCGTCGATTGTTATCCCGAATTAGCAGCCTTCATAGGTGGCAAGTAAAGGCTTCCTTTTCCTTCTGGGATTCCGTCGACTTGTGAGATTATAAAGAATCGTCTCACGGTCGTTTATTCCATATCTCAGGTACTGCTCTGACTTTCTGATTAACTGATCGATGGATTTGATGATCTCTTTTTTTTTTTGTGTGTGTGCTCATAACTCCCTCTCCTTTGCAGTTTATCATGGAAGCGGTGGACGCTCATTCTGTTGCTTCCCCAGAAAGAAGTTTTGAAGTTGACAAGCCCGAAAACCATGCGCACGAAGAAGTAATGGCTAAGATCGATCTTCCACTTCGCGAAGTCGGTCGTGCTATACAGGGGATGTCTATCTCCCACCTTCGTATTGCCAGAGCACGTATCTGTGCACTTTCAGCTGCGATTGACATGGAGGAGCGGTGGAGGCGCGAGGAAACACTGCAGACACTAGTAAGCGCAAGGGAAGAGAGATTTGCAGTGAGGTTGAAGAGGCGGAGAGTTGAGCATGAACGACCTCCGAATGAAGGCAAGTGTGATTACCCGGTTCAGGACGGCGTGATAATTCTTGACTCCGACACAGAGGAACCCGAACATCCGAAAGCAATTGGTACGGCTCCTAATGTTGATGCGTTTTTTAATGCTCTTTGGTGATGTTGGGATGGAGTGTCTTCTTTGCGGAGGTGCACGATGCGGAAGTTGAGGTAGATTCGGAGGGAGGAGCATCAACAGGTGATGGCGCTGAAGCAGAACCTGACAGTGGTGTAGGCGATGTCGATCCTCTTGACGACTAAAACCTCTTTTCTTTTTTCTTCTTTCCAAGTATATTTTGTACACTCGAACATCTTCCTTGTACTCGGTGGTGGCCGGGTTCAAGGTTTTTTCCTCCATTTGATTGTTTGAATAAAGTTTTTCTTTTATAATCCTTTGTCAAGACTGCAACCGAACCTTCTCAGGCGCAAGGGTGCGCCTTCACACGTAATCCTTAGTGATAAAAGAAGTAATACTATAATGGAATATCCACGGACTTGTGCTCCTGATGCAAGATATTCTTGGCTTTGGGGCAGATGGCTCAAATCATTTTTCCTTTTGTGCACATGTTCTATTCCCTTCTTCCCATGAGATGCTTGTTTAGGATTTCCTCTCTTGCTTAGTGTGTTGATTTAGGCCGACTCAGGGCTTTGTGTTTTTAGGGTTAGAGAGGTTCTCAGATGGAAATAATACTTCAATTAAATTGAGAATTGAAAGTTGGAACCCTAACTATGAATGCAAGTATTGCAATCATTTTCTGGAGGAATTACAAGTATGACATGAAATCAGTAAAAAGGAAACACTTATTTGGAAAAATAGCACGGCGTTTTAAAGTGTGGAGGATCTTTGGAAAGTGGTAGTAGCACAAGTATCTTAAGTTCGGTAGGGTTTGAGCCATCGTGAGTGAATTGTTATGCCCTCTAGTTTATCGGGCGTTGATGAGTTTGCGGTGAGCCGCCTAGGATAACATCTCGCTGCAGTACGGTTCATCTTCTCTTTCGGTAGGCAAGTCAGGTGGAGTGGTCATCTTCACCGTCACGCTCCCAACATTGAACGTTGTCGCCTTCGTCACCAGGTATCCAATTCCAAACGGGTTTGGTCGTGCTAATACTTGTACCTTGGTCTCATCGTCTTTGACCAAAACAGCTTCCACGCTCCTGATAAAACGCTTAAAAGGGCCGGCCTCCCATTCACATCTCTTAGCCGGGGTTGGTTTGTTGATTGGAGCCAGTCCCCAGGACTTATCAGAATGAGGGGCGGTAGGTTGCAAAGAGAGTTGTGTGGTGAGACTTACTTGACATCGGGACCTTTCAATGTATGCCGGGCTCTTCCGGGAAGTTGTGTCACGGCGGCACGTTGTCGGGTACGGCAGCAAACAATCATCGGGAGGTCCGAAGGCGTGTTGGAGATTCTTTCAGTACCGAAACCGGTAGAGGACAGACTTCCAAGATGGCTTTGTTGTCCCGCATCCAAGAGCGCCCTAGGATCATGTCGTAGTTGGGATGATCTTTGACTATGTAGAACTTTGCTTGCGTCGAGGCATCACCCAATTCGACTTCAAGATCAATGTATCCATATGCATCTCTAAGCTCTCCGCTGAATCTTTAACTACAGTTGGGTGACGAGTAGCTTCCTGCTTCGAAATCTTTGCTTCTCTCAAGGTCTTGACAGTAATGATGTTAAATTCGGAAGCCGTATCAATTAAAACGCTATCGAATTCAACGTTTCTCAAACGAGCGACGGTTAGGAGTCCCCATTTTCCATTGCTCATGTCTTTTAGGAAAGACGGGGTTCCGGATCAAGCATCGGATGCAAACGCCTACCCGACACAACGTGGTTGAGGGCCGCAAATATGTCTTGACGCTGTCCTTTGGAGAAGTACAAGATTTCACATATGTGTTCCATCATAGATTGTACGGTCTTGCGAACAGAATCCCCGAAATCATGCAGTTCTCGATAGGTAAAGGGTCTCTATGAACACCCTCGTTTCCAAGCCGGAGTTCCCCTGTTTCTACCTTTTCCCCGAATATCTGTTTCAACTGTTGCAATCTTTGGTTGGATGATGGACGAACCCGTGGTAGCAACAAGATCGGGATCTGCCATTTCTTCCTCGGTTGGAGGACGTCGATAGGGGCAGCTTTACGGCGTCATCTTGGATCCACGTTTCCAAGAGCTCTATCACTTCATTCATGGGAAAAGGACAACCCGTGTCTTTAGTGTTTTGTGCGGGAGTTTTGTCTGCTCCTTTTCGAGACGAAGTCTTGTGTGCCGGGATGTCCGCTTGGTTTGTTGTTCCGTCACCGGAGCTTTCCTTTTCTCTCCTCCGCCCACTACACTCACGTAAGGACCGGTGTTGTATTGCTTGTTCGTGAGGCGCCCGCTCCCTCGACTTTCACGTGAATCTTCACTTCGAACAACTCGGTTCTTTCTAGTAGTGCCGGTGCAGTTGTTGCTGAACGTTTTGCAGCCTCGTGGAGTTCAGAGAACGTTTGAAAGCCCAGGTTCTCTAACAGAGCGCGGTATATGGGTATCATCCCGTTGATGCACAACTCCACCAATTGTCGTTCGGTGACGTTCGGGTCATGACAATCCAGCGCTTGAGTTCTGAATCTTTTGACAAAGTCGTTAGGATGCTCGTTGTTCCGCTGAAGAATTCTTCCTAGATCTGAAAAGGTGATTTGTTCAGACACGAAGAAATACTTTCTGTAGAAAGCACTGACCATCTCGCTCCAGTTGGATATGCTGTTAGGTGCTATGTTGTTGTACCAGGTGTATGCCCTCCCCGTAAGTGATTTCGAGAATTCTTTCAGGCGCAGAACATGATCGTATTCATGTTCCCTCAAGGATTCCAAGAACCGAGAGACATGTTCACGAGCATTACCAGTACCGTCGTAGAGGGAGAACTGGGGAGAGGTGTAACCTCTTGGAAGAGGGATTCGTTGCATATCTTGAGGGTATGGAGGTTGGTGTTGGTGTGCATCCGTCAGATTTCCTTTGCCTCGGCTTTGAAGGAGTCGTTCTAGATCCTCACGTGTGATGAAGTTGGGTGGCTGGTCCCTTTCTCTTGAACATTCAGGAGCAACACGAGCTTCGTAGGGTGGAAACGCCGCTCTCGGGTGAATTGAAGACATCTCTTGTTGGCTCCAAAGATTGACGTGAATCCTGCGGCAATCGTTCAGTCAAGGTCTTGAGGAAAGCGAGTACCTCCTTCTGAGTTGCGGCCATATCTGTTTGAGTCTTAGCAAGAACTTCCTGTTTCTCCATCAAGTCTGCAACGGTAATGGACGGTGGTCCTCCTCTTGTGCCTCCGGCTCCTCGTCCTGATGGAGGAGTGAAAGTTGTTGCCTGGGTGACCACCGGAGGTGTTACACTTGAGGAGATGTCGGGATTTTGGCTGCTCGGCTCAGTGATGGGAGGCGTTACACCTACGGGGATGTCTCCGCTCCGCTAGTGTTGGTGATAGAGGTAACGGCTCCTCGAGATGTGTTGGCTACGGTAGCTCCACTGACAGGTACTTCGACACCAGGATTGGTACCCACACTAGCCCCATCAGAGTTGATTGCTGATCCAACCCTTAATTCCACCATCTTGAAATGAATTGTTAATTGAATTGATTCTAAGATCTACCCTTTTGAAATTGATAAAATTGAATCGGATTTCGAATAAATTGACTTTACAACCGAGAGATTAATCTCCCACTGTGGTCGCCAATTGTTTATGGGTGAAAACTACTCCTGCAGAATTTGGTAATTTGGGGTGTGGATGAGGAATGAATTTAAACCTTAAACAAATGCACTGCGCGGTGAGTGCTTGTAGATTCGAGAGATTAATCTATGCAAGTCCGGCCTAAACCAAGAAATGGCCGTTCCAGACTTGTTTCGGTCACAAAGTGAAGGAGATGGGGTTGATCTTAGGGAGGGAAGCGAAGAAGGTGTTGAGATTGTGAAGGTGTTGGCTTGCTTATGACTTGTAACAGAAAGGTGAGCAGGCTTGTGATTGATGCAAGCAGGCTGGGTGTTGGAATACGTTTTGTATTAACACTTGGTTTTCTGTCTCGTCTGGACTTGTGTTGTTGTTTGAAATAGGGCGGAGAACCTATTTATACAAGTCATTGAACCTCATTCACGTCTCTCGTGGGAACTGGAGGAAGTGGAGTGATGGAGTAGTGGAGTTGTGCGTCGGTGCCACATGACCAGTCTTGCCCACTTCTCATGTTCATCTCAGAACCGTCCATGACTTCCCGACACGTTCTTGTGATGGCGCGTTGCACGCCGCACGTGTAAAACCGCCAAACCAATACCCCGCATGTATCCCCCGTTTGTGACATGATTGATGTCCGGAATGTGTGGATCGTGGATCCACGAAAGATAACATGTAATCTTTGAATTGAATAACTGTGTTATTCGGAAAGTCGATAATTGTGAAGTATCGTGTGTATTTTATGCAGTCGCATTATGGTGTGGTAAAGTGATGGGTAATAACGCCTCACCGACCAAATAACTCCCGACCGGGGTTGTATAACCAAGCCGGGTGAAGTTGGACGGATGAGATGATCTTTGAGACACTCATCTCGCGACCGTTAATGAAATTAGGGTTTTGAAGAGGTGCGCAAGCATCACTCTTCAGCTTGGTCGAAACCAAGCATGGGAAGGATTTCGGAGAGGACCGACCGGGCATGCATGTAGATAGCATGCCGATGTACACGTCCATGTCTCACTGTCCCATGAAGGTGCGATCTAGGCCACTCAATTTGACCGGCAAAGAGGAGTGGTTAAGATCGATTTTGCAATAGGAATTTGATGCCGCAAAAGGCCGCGCACCATGCTCTTTTTCCAAGACGCGTTCCAAGACGACCTAACTTGGTCGGTCTTGGCCGATTGGTTTGACGTGAAGATGGTAGGCTGGTGTTCACGCTTATACCTGAATATCCCATTAAAACGTGATCCGAGCCACCCAAATTGTCCGGCGAAGTTGAGCGGTCGAGATCAGTTTGTGGTTTGGGAGGCGTGGCCACGCTGGTTTGGGCGCACGTTTTGGATTAACCAGGCATGATATGCCTTGGCCGAACATATGAGGAGGTAGATGGGCCCACGGTGGTCATGCTGGTATGACCGGACCTGCTTAATCTAATCTGTGACCCTCCATTCGTGCCGGAGAAGATGGACGCGCGTGATGGCTTGAAACCCTAATTTTGGCTTCCATAGCCGTGTAACCATGCTTCCTTTGGTCGTACGAATTGGGACGACCAACCATGGTTGGTTTTGACCGATTGGTCGAGTGTGTAGGCGGGCCCACGGTGATCGTGTTGACATGCTCTGGGCCCTTTGAATCTACATCTACACCCTCCATCTATTCCTGCGAAGATGGATGGTTGAGATTGCTTTGCAACACATGTAATATGCCGCAAACCCTAATTTAGGGTTTTCCGTCCATAATGCTTGGTATGAACGGTTTCTTGGCAAGCTAGGCCAATGACCGACCATGCGGGGTCGCCGTGGGTATTCCATACCGCTTGGGGGTGATGGAATTGATCCGGGGTCATCCAATCATGCTTATGGAGTTGGATGATGTGATCGAATCATATCCGGACCGATACGGTCACCCGGATGCTCAATCGGGCTAGTATAACACACCGAGAGGGGCTCAATCGGGCTAGTATAACACACCGAGAGTCGGCTGTACGGGTATTTCGTACATGATTTCATTATAGTGCTTGGAGGTTCGTGTTACTCTGAAGAGTAACACTCGGTCGTCATGCCACACCGATAATGAGTACTGAAATACAAGGCCGATATGAAATTCACAGGAAGGGATTGTTGCCACATGCTCCAACCCGGAGGAATTTCATGTATTCACGAGAATGGGATTGTTGCTACATGCTCCATTCTTGGTGAATTAAGTGAGGGAGTATCCAACACTTATAAATGGCTTTATCTTTTACAAGATGTCAGCGCATGATTTTTTCGGTTTTTACAAATTTAACCTTAAACGAAAATCCACCATCAACACCTGGATAAGGGACAGTAAAAAGAGGATCGAACAAAGCCCCAGGTTGCATCACCGATACTTCACCAACCACAGGAACCTTGTCGATTCTGAGGAGGCCTTTCAGAAGGAGTCATCACGACAGCTTTATTGGCCGAAGCCTGCTCAGAACGTTCTTCAAGGGGAGCAACTTCAACTATAGCGGATGTTGCCTCTCTTATATTCCTTCCGACATCTACTTCACTCTGGGTGCTAATTTCCATCACGACCCCGTCAACAAGATCACTCAAGGAGGCGGATTGTCCAACCGAGCTTGCATCATCTCTGTCATGGTCGGAAAAAGGAGCGGTTTCTCCAGACTTCTCAGCATGAAGGTCAGTACCGCCAGACTTCTCAGCATGAAGGCCAACATTACCAGCCTTCTCATTTTGAATGCGCGCCAACCTTGTAAAGACATTCTCTTTCGGAATCCCCTGATTTGAAGCAAGAATCACTCTTATGAAGATTCACTCTGGAGAAATGAAGGAACCAACGGGAAGAGATTTAAATACCTGCATATTGGAGGAATTGAGGGTCACCGAACCACATGCCTGCCTCTTGGATCTCTCTCCTGATTGGGGACTGTAATTCTCAGCTCTGGTCTGTTTGGCTGGAAGTGGCTTCAACCGAAAATGCTTTTTCAAAACGTCAGAAGATGGTTCACCACGGGAACCTGTCACAACACTCTCCGAGAATTCCTGAAAAATCAACAGTTGCCTACTCCAAAATTCCTTGTACTTATCGGTTACCACTGGGTTTCTCCCAATAGGCCAGAAGGGAAGGCTCACCCGTTCTAAAAACAAGTCAGCGTTAAGAATATTTGGAAGGAATTCTTTCGGAACCCCCGGTGGACGGATAAATGGGACACCCTGATCAAATCCTATTTGACGAGCCGCCCTGTCAATATTGTACGGAGTCACAGTAAATTCTTCGTTGAATAAAGACGGGACATATCTGGGATGCAGCTGTGCAGGTAAACAATTTCCCCAAATCTCATAGTCTTAACATCGGTGTGCAACACAACATCAGGACCATCAGAAGCAGTAGCAAAAGTCTTTGGCTCAACAATGGAAGGGTGGATCGGCCCCATGGACGGAAATCTACAGAAGACACATTGTCAAATATGTCCACGAGTTTTGCGCATGTTCTGGGATGCCTCCTATTCCAGCGGAGTATTCTCGAGCCACCATACAAGTTGCTGAGAAAATTTGCAGGAGTAGGAGCATAGCTTTTGAAGTGTTCCCATAAGAATTCCTGAAGAAAAGCGAAGTGAACGTGCGATTCCACCTTCTTGTACCCGTTAGAAACATGCATGTCCATTGCTAAGGCGTCCAGATGAGAATACAAACGATCCAAGGAACAAGGCACCTGGGGGAAGAACTTTACCTTTTGCCACTTTATAGCGATCTTAACAAGGTCACCTCTAATGGTCTTCTTTCCGTAACCGTCGTCGAATATATCTCTGGATAGCCATAAAGACAGAACGCAATCACGCCGAGCTCATTTTCCCACTCTTGATCCGGATCGGGTCCGCAGGAGACCACTCCGACACCCACCAGTGTAAAAGCATCTCGTATCTTTTTTCTCCTCCTTGTCCAGACCGTCGAATCCCGCCACCTTTTGAAGTATAGCATCATAGTTACGTTGCTCCGTATCAGAGAGATCGTAAGAAAGACTTCCAACAACAAAGGCGAGGTTCATTAATGCAGCTACACTCTCCAGAGTAATAGTCATCTCTCCCCATCTAGATATGGCTGTATGAGTAGAAATGCGCCACCGAGAAATGAAGGTAATCAAACCCGCAGACGTCTTTCTTAATTTCAAGAGCAGCGAGATGCCATGACCGCATTGAGGATTTGCGCTTTGGTCAAATTATCTTTAATGTCCTTATTACTCAACATGCGTCTCATCCTTCCTTCATAAGAACCCAGTGGAGTATGGCAAATCTTGAAGTCAATAGGGGAAGGAGGATATTCATTTCTCCGGAGACAAAATCTCATCACAAGTCTTGAAGAAGAAAATGGATCAAGCATCCATATTTTACGAATCGGAAAGCGAGACTATCTTATGAGAAGGATGTTTTCTAATGTTTGGAAAATGCGAGATGAACAACTCATCATCGATGTTCGGCATATCTTTGAAGCTGTCAACACTTCCCGACTTGGCACCAGCATTATCTCCGGAAGACATCTCAACAGGAATTCTTTTCTTCATTCCACAATGAAATAAAAGACAGGAGTTAGAACTTGTATGAAAAGCGCATGAAGTGTGTAGTCACGCACGACAAGACACGTTGAAATGCACAAAAGCTGGGATTAGGTCCGAACACCGTATTACTCAAGTTTCGATCTGGTATTGGTTTCAAGTCCAGTATTACTCAAGTTTCGACTGGTATTGGTTTCAAGTCCGGTACAAGTTTCAGTCTGGTATTGGTTTCAAGTCCGGTACAAGTTTCAGTCTGGTATTGGTTTCAAGTCCGGTACAAGTTTCAGTCTGGTATTGGTTTCAAGTCCGGTACAAGTTTCAAGTCCGGTATAAATTTCAAGTTCGGTGTTACTCAAGTTTCAAGCCCGGGCACAAGACTTTCAATCAAGCATATGTGGGTGAGACCCACGTTCAATCAAGCATACACGGCGGGCCCGCGTTCATCCGCACACATCATAACACGATTTTTCTTTATTCATGGGAATCGTGTCTACGAGATTCAAGCCAAGGTTTTTCTTTTCAAGATACAACCTAAAAGCTAGGTTTTGCATGCAATGGTGGAAAGAAGCAAAAACAACATGATCATGGATTCACGGGTTGTTTTACTAAGCAATTCTAGAAAATATTGGCGTATCAACCTCGGTGGAAAAAACTAAGCATATGCACATCTTACAAAAGGTGTTTACCTAGCAAACTAGGGTTTTACATTTATTAAAAAAAAAAGAAAGAGCGAAACTTACCTTGGACGGCAGCAACTCCGGCAACGACGGCGGCAACTCCGGCATCAGCAACGGCGGCAGCGTTGGCGGGAGCGGGAGCGACAGTCACGGACGAGAGCTGCTCAACAACAACAAAAAAATTTGTGAGAAAAAGCAAAGGGGTTGGTCCCTTTTATAGACAAAAATTAGAAGAATCCCAATAGAACAAGGATACCTCTTTTTTGGATTCCTTTTCTGATTCAAATACCCAAAGAAGGAAACCGGTCCCACCAAAGGATTCCATACGAGCACAACGGCATGGGCGACTAGCGGTCGGTCAATACTCTTAGGGTAAACTTCTTTTATCCTGTCTTTCTCACATATGTATGTCACCATCTCATGCCTACCCCACAATAGTGTAACCATTATGTGCTAGGCGGGGGACTTAATGTTGATGGTGGAATTTCATTTAAGGTTAAAATTGTAAAACTTGAGAAAACTATGCGCCGACATCTTGTAAAAGATAAAGCCATTAATAAGTGTTGGATACTCCCCACTTAATTCACCTAGAATGGAGCATGTGGCAACAATCCCATTTCGTGAATACATGAAATTCATCCAGGATGGAGCATGTAGCAACAATCCCATATACCCCGTGAATTTCTAGCATTATTAATTAATGCGCAATCAGCCTTGTATTTCTGTACTCATTATCGGTGCGGCATGACGATCGAGTGTTGCTCTTACAGAGCAACACGAACCTCCAAGCATTATAATGAAACCATGTACGAAATACCCGCATGTGCCGACTCTCGGTGTGTTATACTAGCCCGATTGAGCCCCTCTGGTGTGTTATACTAGCCCGATTGAGCATCCGGACTGACCGTATCAGTACGGATATGATCACAGTCATCCAACTCCACAAGCATGATTGGATGACCCAGATCAATTCCATCACCCCCAAGCAGGTATGGAATATCCACTGCCGAACCAACGCGGACCCCGCATGTTCGGCCTCCCTCCAGAATTGGCCTAGCTTGCCAAAACGTCCAAACCATAGCAGTATGGGCGGAAAACCCTAAAATTAGGGTTTGCGGCATATTACATGTGTCGCAAAACAGTCTCAACCATCCATCTTCGCAGGTATAGATGGAGGGTGTAGATTGATTTAAGATTTTTCTTAGTTTTCGTAGTAGTAATTAAGATTCGTTCTCTCAGACTTGCGAAGATTAAATTTAAAGGTTTAACGAAAATAATAAAAAAAAGCGAGAGTCATTGGGTCTAGGATTCCACCGCATTCATATTAATAGGTTCAATTATTATTCTTCAACAATTATCGCTCAATAAACAAAACAACAAGGACTCTTATTTTTGCTAATGTAGATTCTCCAAACATTAGTTATAAATCGTAAGCATGGGCCATCAAACATCTAAGCAAGCATGACCCATCTAATAAAATGATAACTAATTTTTTTAAATCCTAATTCTATTTTAATTAGTGCAAAAGTCATAAAAAGAATTAATTAAAATTACCCACGTATGAAATTCGGCTTCCTCTGTCGACCCATTGTAGGGGCTTAGCTTCTCATGATGAAAACACGCTCAAAATTCATTATTATTGCTCAAAGGGTGTTTACAAAGATGAAAAGGGAGAAGAAATTATAAAACCGGGTTTGTAACAGTTTTATTTGTTACAAACCGATCTGTTACAGAGAACGATAAAACAAGAGTGTCGTTGTCACTGTTGATTTAAGTCTGCTCCTAAACTACGACCCTCAGTTAAGTGTCGTTGTTACTGTTGAAAAACGATGGTCCCTTGTGCGTTGATGTTCTTCGTGTTCTTCACTATTTCTCTGCTGCTGCTGCAGATTTCTCTGCAGCAATTCTCTCGACTCTGTAGCTTCCCCAATCACTCGATATCCCCTCCATTCATCCCAAGCACCTTATTTATACGTCTCAGGTTCAAAGATAATCCGTAATCACGGCAAATAACCCTTCATTACTCGTTATTATTCTTCTCGGCCATGTTAAGGAAATAATTCCTTGTTCTTCTCTTCCACGCGTTACTGAACCTCTACACACTCCCACACGTTGGAAACTCGCCTCAGAATAAGTCAAACCCATTGCAGCACGCCGAAACATCCCAAACTAACAAGATAATCCCGAGAATATTTCCATCAAATATATCCTTCCTTGTTTTAGTTTTGAGCCACGTGAACTCCTCATTCTTCGATCTGACTCACCTACCACTCCTGTTTTGATGAAACAGGATAATGAGAATCTTATCCCCCAAAAACTCCGACCAGAACTCGACCAAAATCTTCACAGAGTTCTGGGTACGTGATATGCCCTGATTTCTTCAAATTTAATTACCCAGCCCAATTCCTTCGAAGAAAATGCCCAACTCAATCCTGTTTTGCTTATTTGAGTCCATACACTCAATTTAGGCCATTGAATCTCTTCATAACAGCTTCAAAATTCGAATCCAAATTCTGTTCGTGACTGCACATGTTTCCCGCCAAAAAATCAATTCTGTTTTCTTTAATTCCCGATTATCTAGCCAATTTTGATCGAAACTATGACCCATACCAGACCTGTTTAGGTACCAGGAACAAACCCCATTGATTTCAGCGCTTTAGTCTCATTCAAACACCTCCAAATCTTCAACCCTAAATCTGCACCCATTTTCCCGCCAAAATTCAAAATTCAAATGAAGAAGATGACTGCCCCCAATCCTGTTATGGTGTCCCTTTAGCAATTTGGGGTATAAATAGCAATTCCTGGGGTGCGAATAGTAATTATGGGGTACAAAGAGTAATTTTTGGGCTGTAAATAGTGAAAACTCCTAGGTGCCTTTATCAACTCCTCCGGGTGCCTTTATCACATTTATCGGGGTGCCCTTATCCAAGATTGGGGTGCCTTTAGTACTTTTCTAGGATCAAATACCACTTTTTTGAGCAAACTTTCTCCATAAGAGCTTATTTCGCAAAAACACCTACAAACAAGTTTATTAGTGATAAAATGAGGCCCAGCTAATGTATTTATGGGTGAAAATGCGTCCTACTTTCATGCTCATCATAGATGTAGATTCAAAGGGCCCAGAGCATGTCAACACAATTACCGTGGGCCCGCCTACATACCTGACCAATCGGTCAGGACCAACCATGGTTGGTTATCCCACGTCGTACGCCGAATGAAGCATTGACGCACGGCCTTGAAACCCAAAATTAGGGTTTTGAGCATCACGAGCGCCCATCTTCTCTGGGCGAATGGAGGGTCCAAGATTAGATTAGCGAGGTCCCGGTCATACCAAAGATGACCACCGTGGACCCATCTATCCCCTCACCCGATCGGCCAAGGCATATCACGCCTGGTCATTCCAAGACGCGCGCCCAAACTAGCGTGGTCGCACCTCCCAAACCGCAAACTGATCTCGACCGCTCAACTTCGCCAGACAATTTGGATGGCTCAGATCACGTTTTCATGGGATATTCAGGTATAGGCGTGAACACCATCCTACCACCTTCACACCAGACCAATCGGCCAAGACCGACCAAGATTGGTCATCTTGGAACGTGCGCTCGAAGTGGGCATGACGCGCGGCTCTTGCGGCACTGGTTTTCTGTCACAAATTGATCACGACCACTCAACTTCACCGACGGATTGAGTGGCCCGGATCATACTTTCGTGAGGTAATGGGTATAGGCGCCCTACACCGTCATGTTGTCTACACACATGCACGGTCGGCCTTGTCAAAATTATATCCCATGCTTGGTTTCGACCAAGTCGAAGAGTGATGCTTGCGCACCTCTTCAAAAACCCTAATTCATTAACGGTCGCAGATGAGTGTCTCAAAGAACATCTCGTCCGTTCAACTTCACCGACTTGGTTATACAACCTTGGTCAGGAGTTAATTGGTCAGTGAGGCGTCATGGTAATCACCACCCATCACTCTACCACACCGGGATGCGCACACGCATAAAATACACATAATACTTCACAAGTATCAACTTCGAATAACGCAGTTATTCAATTAATTACATGCTACCTTTCGTGGATCCACGATCCACACATTCCGCACATCAATCATGTCACAAACGGGGGATACATCTCGGGGTATTGGTGCGGCGGTTTACGGCGTGCGGCGTGCACCGCGCCATCACAAGAACGTGTTAGGAAGTTATGGACGGTTAGCGATGACCGGAGAAGTGGGCAAGACCGATCGTGTAGCATCGACACACAACTCCACTACTCCATCACTCCACTTCCTCCACTTCCCCCAGAGACATGAATAAGGCTCAATGACTTGTATAAATAGGTTCTCCTCCCTATTTCCACCAACAAGAGCAAGTCCGGACAAAATACGAAACCAAGTGTTAATACAAAACACCGGAACCGATAGCTTGCATCCCGTAAGACGGTTTGACTTCTATTACAAGTCATAAGCAAGCCAACACCTTCACAATCTCAACACCTTCTTCGCTTCCCTCCCTAAGATCAACCCCATCTCCTTCACTTTGTGACCGAAACAAGTCTGGAACGGCCATTTCTTGGTTTAGGCCGGACTTGCACAGATTGATTTCCGAATCTACAAGCACTCACCGCGCAGTGTATTTGTTTAGGGGTTTAGATTCATTCCTCATCCATACACCCCAAATTACCAAATCCGGCAGGAGTAGTTTTCACCCATAAACAGTATTGAGAAATTCAGTATATTTATACATGAAATTTATCCAGAATGGTGCGTGTAGCAACAATCCCAAATATTCTGTAAATTTCTGAGTATTTATTCTGTGCCATGTTCCCCAGTTGAACTCTTAATACTGACATGACATGACATGACGAATAATGCTCGCTCCCAGCCGAGTAGCATGAATCTCCCGAAGTGTCAAGATTAAGATGCGTGTGGAAGTTTTCAATCAGAGGCACGCAAAGTTATGCTGCCCTTTGATATTAAATTAGTGATTTTTTGTATCAATATGCAAAATCCACCAAAAATTGATTGATTTTGCGGCAACCCGCAAAATTCAGTGCTTTAACCTAATTTTATTAATTTACAAAAATTAGGTTTTTTGCGCCCTGCGCGATAGTTCGAACCCTATTGGTCGAAACTAAACCTAGGCAAACTAGGAAATTGATCCATCGGGTAGGAGCAAGATCCTACCAAAAATCAGAAAACAAGAAATAAAGAGGAACTGCGGCAAGTAAGAGCAGCGGCAAAAGGAGGCGTGGCCGCGCCACTTAGCCGACCGATTAGCTTTAGCAGGCGCCACCTGTGGCCGGCTGGCCACGCTCCATGTTGCTGCTTGCCGGACCCCTTTCCCATCGACCAATCAGATCACTTTAAACGTGCCACACACACTTTTAAATAAAGTTGGAAGTTGGTTGGTTGACGCGCCTAATTCCTTTAGGAATCTAATATAGACTGCCCATGTCAGTCTTAAAACGATCACGGCCGTACGTTTTGGCCACTCGATTTATCAAGCTTAGTCGCTCCCTAACGCAACCGGACAAGCATCACCATACACACCGGCGGGCCCACTAATGCCCTGGCCGATCGAATCCTTCCAACTCGCAAAGCAGTGCCACCAAACGCTTACCCAAGTAGGTTGGCCGCGCGAGTTATTAAACCCTAAATTATGTTAGCAGCAGCATATTGCTGCCGCAAAACGATCTTGGCCGCCCAACTTCGCCAGCCGAATTGACCGGCCTAGATTCAATCTCAATCAATGGGAAAGGTGCGGATACACTCACCATTGGCTCGACTATAGTGTTGTCTGGACGAACAGCTCCCAACACGGCGCTAACACTAAAAAAAAAAAAAAAAAAAACGTTGGCCCAAGATAGGTTGGCCACACGGCTTTTTAAAACCTAAATTAAATCGGCCGCCCAACTTCGCCAGATGAATCGGCCGGCCTAACTCCTATTTTAGGTAGCCAAAAAGGTGTGGCCATGATCAACGACCACACCCCTTCCATAAGCCACAATCGGCCAAGCCACGACCTCCCCATATGGATCCCAAACGATTATCCAAAAGGGGCTGTTCGCGCTACTTGCATGAATTTTAAGGCAGCCATTAACTGCCGCAAATCATCTCGACCGTCCAACTTCGCCAGCCGAATTGACTGGCCTAGATTAAATCTTAGGCGACCAATAGGATGTCATCATAGTCGCCAGCCATCACTCACCTATAGGGACCAACCGACCAACCTTTGTCATGTATAAATATCTCCCAGCAGCTTCCTGAAAATGGCTGGTCATGCTCTTTTTAAGACATTAGTTTCCGCGACCAACCAAGACAGGCTCAAATACAACGATGTTTCACATGCATCAATTATTTTGAGCTTCTTGCTTAAAAGCAATGCTCTACATGCATCGAATACATACGATATTCTATGAGTATCGGCTTCACAAATAACATAGTTATTTGACCTAATATTGCCACATGCTATTCTTTGCGGCAGTTTATCATTACTTGGCTCGTCACACATGACTACCCGCCACTTAGTTTGGGCGTGATTGGTCAGAATAATTAGGCAAGACCCACTCAACAACTTGTTATATATTTTCTATGAAATACTCGAGACATCCAACATGTCACAATGGTGGATCATTCACCTAACGCACACGACGTGTTGGGTTCAAATCACACCATGAACAAAAAAAAACACAAGTGTTATCAACACCAGTATCCAGAAAAACACCAAGAACTGATAGCTTACATTCTGCAAGCCAGTTCCATATTCTGATACAAGTCATAAAATCGACACACCTTCAAAATTCAACATTCTTGATCTCAGCTCCTTCTTCGCTTCCCTCCCTAAGATCAACCCTCCTCCTTCACTTTGTGACCGAAGCAAGTCTGGAACAACCATTTCTTGGTTTAGGCCAGAATTGTACAAATTGATCTCTCGAATCTAAAGTACTCACGTGAAGTGCATTTGTTTAGGGTTTAGATTTGTTTCTCGGCGGCACACCCAACTTTACCATTTCCTTAAGAATCAGTTTTTACCCCAAAACACTATCTTAAACTAAAATGACGAACTACAGTCGTTCTTGATCCCTTCGAGCAACGAAGAGGGTACGTAGGCAGCCGCTTTGCGGTTCATCACAACTCTGCGGGGTTGTTCATATCGTGGATAAAGAGTAGGTTACTTGTTGGCAGTTCATACCATCTATTCCGAGATGATTGCAACCTTGGCAGTATATATCGTCGGTAAGAGGTAGTTGCAGTACTTGTTGTTAATACTACCTAGTAAAGATATGATTATTATCTTTTTAAGATAATTCATACCATCTGATGCCTGTACAACCCACAATACAAGAGATGATTATAACCGTTCAAAGTAATTCATATCATCTATCTTGACTTGGAAGTTAAGCGATGGTTGTTATCGTATAAGGTGACTCATACCATCTGAGAATAAAGAATGGTTACTGTATATGATGGTAGTTCATACCATCGATCTATAGTTGATTACTAACTCTTTGAGCAGTTCATATCATCTAAAAAAGATTTTCCGTTGAGCTTGACCAAGTACTGTGAGTTGCTAGGCCAGAAATGGCACCCCACCTACGGGTGGCTACCCGGAAGACCGTTTGTTTGATAACAGTGGTTGGTATCGGACTACCCTGGCATTGAATTATCGTTTGTTTAATCACGACACATTCTGTCAGGCCTTAATTAGCACCCACCTACGGGTGGCAACCCAGAAGACCGTTTGTGTGATAACGGTGGCTGGTATCGGACTATTCTAGCAAGAGAGGTTGTATCCTCACTGCAAAATGATGAAGATCATCTTTTGGACTTGATGACCCGTATTATGGAACCATTTAGGGTAGAGAAATTTGGAAGTCTGTTTTTCTTATGAGTGGCGTATCGGGAAGTCGGATCTTGCCAAGCGGGTCGTAACCCGACCCATTGGAAGCGAAATTTTTCTGGTCCGTCAAAAAATACCTGCAGTTCATTGTCTTTATCATAAAAGGCTTTAGATAGTGCTTCCCAAATATCTCAAGCAATAGGTAATCGAATATATCTCTTCATGATTTCTTGTGACATGGACATCAACAAGAATCTCTTAACTTTTTGATTATCTGTATACCACTTTTGATATCTCTGGTCTTATTCAGTACGTTTTTTTGTCTTGCCTAGAATAAAAGAATTTTTTTCTTTTTCGGTGATATATATGCATCTCAATGATTTCTGACCACAAATCATAGTTGGTTTCGTTAAGAACAATTCTTGCCTTGAATGTTGCACCTTCAGATTGAACAATAATGAGGGTAGACTTGTTAGATATTTCCATATTTCCTTTGAGTTTTAGTTTGCCAGATGATTTCTCATACAGTTCTGAATCACTGCCCATGATTCAAGAATCCTAGCTCTGCGATACCAACTTCAAAGATAAAGATATAGAAAAACCTCTTAGTTTAGATTACTCAATTGGTTACACAACTCATGGTATATATAGAGCTCAATATTCTTAATATTGAAAAGACCTATAAACTAGCTAGGAAACAATATATTATAAATAAAGTGAGTATATATCTTATAGAATGCAACAAGATCAACACCTAAAAGTATCCTAAAATCCTACCCAAATCTTCTTTAACACACCAGAGAGATTACAACGCCAAAAAAAAAAAAAAAAAAAAAAACTCCTTTCAATACCAAACATATTTTACATCAAACCAATATAGCTACCAAAGTACTTATAAACATAACACTAAAACTATTCATCACCACTGGCCTATTTCCAACCAAAAAAAAAAAAAAAACTTTAACTGTCGTCTGGATTTACCAAAAGAGAAATAGGATCACCAAAGACTACAGCACCAACAGAAAGTATCAGAAAGATCTGTTAATAATGAACTTGTTAACAATCATTAAGCTTACCTCAAAGATCAAAACCTATGATTTTCCAGATAACATTGAGATGACTAATCAGAGTCATCCTCCTTGTTTCTTATAAAACCCTCATCTTCATTATGTGCATTGTCTTCACTTCCACTTGAAGCCGCAGGAGTATAATCATCAGAAGCATCTTCGCTGTTCAAATCATCGTCTTAATTCTCCTCCATGGCCTCATCATCCTCAACAGCATATCCATTCTCTCAATTTTCTCTCCATCTGAATTAATATCTAATCGCTCTGTCATGGTTCTTGAAAAGATTGAAGGATCAGCTTTCTCTGCCAAATACCTTTCATACCATGCATCATTTTCTTTATCCTCATCTCCATTTCCAGAACTCTCTCTATCTGCATGTCCCCTCATTCCCCTCAGCCTCCTCTAACTGACTTTTTGTTGTACTGCTACTTTTTATCCAGATACAAGAATTATCTCTTTCATCCCTATCTCTCTGATTCTGTGCATCTCTTGCAATTCTCATTTCTTTCCAAAGAGCCACTACACCATTTTTAGGGATTCGCAACGGAGTCTAGCCGTTGCTGACCGGGCTCGCAACGGCAAAGTGACGTTTCAAAACACGGTGTTGCATTTTTTCGCAACGGCATAAGCTCCGTTGCGACTATTGGTCAGCAACGGAGATTCGCAACGTATTGTGCCGTTGCGACTCTGTTTATTCGCAACCAAGGTCTGCCGTTGCTAACTTGTTTCTAATTACAGGAATACCCCTACTCGGAACTAAAATATTATTGGTTCTGGTTCTAATTTCTCGGTTCTGGGTTCTAACTTAGCAAAGAATACGAGACGTTGCTAATTTTTGCAACAAAAAAAAAAGGTCAAGTCTTCATTGACTGGTCAAAATCCATTCCCCACATTTACCCCCCTGCAGTTACCCAGTTCCCCATATTCAGCATTCCACAGATGTACAAACTTTTACACATTCATTCACTTTCATTTCCACATTCACCATTATGAAAAAAGAATTCTTCAATTGAAGTTGACAACAAGTATGAGTATTTGATACAAACTATGTTATTCATTTAATGCACATACACATAAACTTACTTAGTTCCTAATTAGGAAAGTATCGAGTACGAGCTACAAATGTATACAAGTATCACTACAGACTTACAAGTCAAAGAACTCAGTACCAGTACCAGCAGCAGAAGTAATGTGATTCAGGATGACACCAATCAACTCAGCCTTCCAAGATCATATCATATCTTTGATATGAATGCTTCAGGGATCTGACGAGTACAAAATTCCAGCAACCTTTCAAGATATATCAAATATAATTCCACACTTTCTTTGTTTCATCTCAATCACCTGCAACATATACTTTTGAGTATAAGTTATAGAAGACATGCACTCGATTTAAATAAAGCAAGAAAAGAGAGGCAAAACTATCAAATAGGATAACTCGCTAGCCTTAGTGTAGGCCATTATCCGGGTGAAATAATGAGACATATGTATGTAAGATGTGGAAATTCAATAAGGACCTGGTATTTTTCTTGAATCGCACGGATGGAAACTGAGAATTCAATCATAGAACAGCTGAGAGTGTTGAATAACCGATTAAGGAAAGCTGAGAGTAACATTTCATCATGAATACATGCCTCACGCAGTAAACCCTGGATGATTGAAGTACATGAATAAGTAACATGGCAGATTTACAATCCCATACTATGCAATGATAAACAACTCAGAGAATGGTGAGGCAGATGATTAGTCTCACCTGGAAAACATATTAGGATAGCATGAATTTCATCATACTCTCCTTTTTGTAACACACTGGACAGCAGTGCAAAATACATTAGTGCAAAACATATGAGGATATTAAAAAAAAATATTCTTGAATCTAGATATCAAATAGAGATGTTTCAACTAAGGAATAACATTGTTGGATGCCCAAGCTCTATGTTAAGTACAAACGGTAAATGATGAGTAACTTCGGTTGAGTTATATGAACTCCGATGGTTCACATACTGTCTCATGACTAGATCGAGATAGAATGTTCGAATCTTTGGATCCTACATAGCCTAGGTCTGCACAATAAAAATAACAAAATTGTTACACGTTACACATACTTCTCAACAAACTAATATTTCTGTAATCAAAGTTACTTTGTTCCTTAAACGAAGACTTGTAAGCTTTTATTGACCTAGCCCTATAAGATTCTTGATCATGGAAAATGAGAAAGTATATAACAAAAATCACTCGTCCATACCAAACTAGACGTGTATGAATCTAGCTCGCCATCTTTCCGATTGGGAGGTAGATTCAAAAGCACTTGGAGTCATGCTCCTCATGGTTGCCTCACTAAGCCTCTTCTCGGAGAAGCTGTCAGATGAACCAAGAGATGCTTGAAGAAAAGATTGTCCTCCATGCTGCCAAGGCTTCCAGCACTTGAAAGATTACGCATGGAGTTATTTTCTTACTAGTGCTCCTTAATTTCTTCTTCAAGTTGATTGACACGAACTTCATAGGTAGAAACTGACTCTTGTGCTGCCAGATATTCCTATCGATTTTCATATGCTTTTTGTCTCTCTTTTTCAAGAGATCGACTTAACTATGTTTGCTCGGCTCTAAGACATGAGATCTGAAATACCGAGCACTAGTAAGAAAATAACTAAGAATCCATTACCAGATAATTAAACCAAATGAATCAAGAAACGTGTGCTTCAAAAACAGTCATTCGAGATATGGTCTGAGAAAGGCGTTCATTCATGACTCGCTCATTTTCCTCATTGCCGCTTCTTTGGCCTCCGCACTCTCCTGCCACAATGAAGACAAGCTCCGCATCCAATAAAATCGCATACGATCCACAACCAAATAAATCACAGTAGACGGAAGCAAGCACCCTGACAGAAAATAAATTTAGGAACAGTCAGTTTCTAGTCAAGGAGGAAACATTGGAACAGACAAAAGACATACCACAACCAAAAATTCTTTCTGAAGCGAAGAAATTAAAATCTGATACAAATCCCTAAAAGAGAAGTTAAACAGTTCAGTTGACTTTTCACATCCCAGTAAGGAACCAATCTATCCAACTATGACAGACAATAAGCTCCCTTTCCAAATCATCTTGGCTTTCCTGAAATCCATAGCACAATTTAATACCTCAGATTTATATTCAAATTTAAAAATAGCCGAAGAAGATAAGATACTAAACAACCCATCTAAGCTTCTACAACAAGTAAGACGACCTCATGACCAAATAAACCCAATGTAGCTGGACTTGAGCACCCTGACAGCAAAAAAGTAATAGGAACAATTAGTCAGGGAGAAAACGTAAGAGAGATTGCAAACAAAGAATTCTTTCTGAAGTGAAGAAACTAAAATCTGATATAAACCCCTAAAAGCGAAGTTAAAAGTTCAGTCGATGTTTCACATCCTAGTAAGGAACCTATCTATCCAACTATGACACAAAATAAGCACTCTATCCAAATCCTCTTGGTTTTCCTGAAATCCAGAGAGCAATGTAATACATCAGATTCATATTCAAATTTATACAAATGAAAAACACACATGTGTTGTATATTGAAAAAATAGCAAAAGAAGATAAATAGGATACAAAACCACCGATCGAGCTTCTGCCACAACTAAATAAATCACAGTATTTGGAAACAAGTACTGACAAAGATATAAATTACAGGAACAATCACTTGTTGGACAAAAGATAGATTGCAACCCAAAAATTCCTTCTCAAGCAAAGAAACAAAATCTAAAACCCGACATAAACCCCTAATAGCTAAAGCATAGCTAAAAGTATAGTCGTCGTTGCACATCACAGTAAGAAAACCAATACCTCCATGACAAACAACAAGCTCCCTTTCCAAATCCACTGGCTCCCCTGTAATCAAAGAACGTTATAAATCAATTGATATCTGAAATTGTATGTAAAGAACACATTACAAGGACCCATTGCTCTAGAATCGTATACAAACAAGACGAAAGAGAGAAGAAGAAATCGGAAAACCGAAATCGAAAAAAACAGATTCACAAATGAAACCCTAAATCGATAAACTTAAATCAAAATTCCTAAAATCGAAAATATTAGATTAACAGACGAAACCCTAAATCAATAAACTTAAATGAACCCTAGAAATCGATAAACTTAAACTTAAATCTATAAACTGAAAAAAATTTATTCACTATAGAAACCCTAGAAATCATAATTTATGAACCCTATAAACTGAAAGGAAACGATGACGCAAATGATTATACCTGGACGTTGATTTCAATGGTTTTAGAGATGAAGTTCTTCACACGGACATGGAGAGGAGATGGAGTTCAAAGATGGAGAGGGGATGAGAGAGTATCGAGGAGAAAAATAAGATGAATTTTCTTCTCGATAAGGAAGATATAGGTTAACTTAAGGCTGAAGGGTGGAAACAAAAAGAAGCATACTTGACCGGAGTTTGACTGGGGCGTGTTTATCAGCTCCAGTGTTACGACCAAGCAAGCGGTTCGCACGCTTGAACTGAGCGCGGTTGCAATTCGCAACCTCCAGGATGAGGTTGCAAAATTCGAAACGGCACTAAAGAGTTGCGAAATTTCTACGGTTGCAATTCGAAACGGAAAATTCGCAACCGACCTTACGCCGTTGCGAAATCCTTAAAATGGTGTAGTGAGAAAATTCAACAACATTTTCTTATCGAACCCTTTCATATTCTACTCTTTGGTTTTTCTTATTTATCTCACCATCCAGAATATTTATCAGACACACCATGTCTCTGGTATCAAGAGCTAAAGCTACACTCTTAGCAAAAGCATATGTGTCTGAGGTCTGTAAAACTCTATTGTTATTTCCTCCCATGTTTGCCTTTTCTGAAAATCTTTCTTTTGCTAATTGAATATTCTACTTTTGGTTTAATTTTATGTGTTTTACAAATTATCTCTCTAAATCCATTTTATAAACCTCTCAAAATTTCCATTAATAGTCCTTTATGGCGTTGGGTGAAATGTCCCGTCCCTTGGAAATTCACACCTATTCAAAGCCATGCACACTTTCTCCATAGGCATTATTACTCCTCAAAACCAAAAATTTAAAGTTTAATTCTAGACGCTTCATTAGCCCTAATTCCTCTCAGAATTGTCATAATGAGATGTCTTGGTAGATCACCTAATTTGTTTGGGTTCATTTGGGCACTAATTAAAATCTTTGAATTTTTTCAGATCCACAAAAGGAAGCACCTGTTGAGAGGCGTCATTGGTGGATGAAGTATATTGTCTAGGCCACATTTTACCATTCATACTATTTGTCCGGTTTACAAAACCCATAAAATCTCATATCCAATTCTTGGCTGCACTCTGACCTTTGGTCAACATTATTGTGCCTCTTCCCCTCAACCCTATAATATCAGTCCCATCAAAATTTTGCTCAAAATCTTTCCCTCCAAAAATTTTATTCGTACCACCCATAACATACCTAAAATACATTGATTGCATTTGGAGGTATATCTGAACAGTATTTGACTTGTTGGAGAGAAAAAAATGCAGTTATTATTCGACCACCATAGTCTGTTGGGTGATAGTGTATTTGATTTACGTCATGATAATTTATCGTAGGAGTATCATGAGTAAATCTGTCTTTTTATATCTCTCTATCCAATTTCACGCGACCAAATATGCTAACCTCTACAAAAGACAGGGGAGAAGGATTATTAAAGTAGCTCCTACGGTAGAAAATGAAATCTTGGACCACATGTAAGACAAAAATGCAATCATACTTTCATCAATTTCATTCCCTTTTACCTACACAAAACATCCTTCAAAGTGCAATCTGATATCCTTAACACACTATGTATCTATTTGTACATCAAAGTGCAATGTCACACTCATAACAGATGTTTTACCATCATCTGGCATTGTCTCATCCAAACATATATGTATAAACATACCCCAACCACTCATTTCAAAAACCATTCAGGACCTATCTTCGTCACTCTTCTTAGACTTGTTATTTATATGGAAAATTTTGAGACCCAAGAAGCTACTACCTTTACAACTAAATACATTCAAGACATATCCTCTCAAATGGCAGCCGAACTTATATTATCTTCAAATCTCCCTTCAACCCTCACTAAACCGGTATTCATTGACAACACTGTGGTTTTAGCTGAAAATGATAATAACGGGAAATGGTGTATGGTAGGATATGTTTGTAGTGAAATTATGGTAACCACATCCCCTATTAGACACCACATTTGTTCTCTTTAGCTTCTAACTCAAACTCCAACTGTCACAACCTTCAGTGGCTTAAGAAACAAAGTCTTGATTAGATTTTTAGAGGAAAATGATTTCAACAGAGTGAATGAGCAACGTCCATGGTTCGCTTGTGGATATCTTATTGTTCTCAGAGTTATTCCTCCGACTGGTTGGATGGTAAACCGTCAAATAAATTTTTCTGAAGAGATGATATAGCTCATTCTATGTAATGTACCAAAGGAATGTACTGAGTTTGAAGATCTTCAAAAGGTTTCTTGAACTCATTGAAGCAAAAGATCCATATGGGAATCACCCTCTTAAGAAGAATATTCAATTCTATGTTCGTATTTCTGTTTAACGAGCTCTTCCAGCAGGTATACCTCTTGTCACTAGAGGAAGAATTGAACATTTTCTCATTGAATGTAGATAACTCATGGTTCTATTGATGGTGAGTTTCTGACAAGAGCATACATGGTAAAATAGCCTTGCTTTGATTGTATAAGTGTAATGTAAGAATATTTGACCGGGCGTCAGGATTAAGAGTTTGTATCAACATTTTTATTCTTAAAAAAGAATCAATAACTCATATCTAATTTGGTCACGAACTTCGTGAACTCACGAACCTTTAACCGTGTGGGTCTCATGATCGATTTAAAACCCGTTTAAGTAATGAACTAATACTCATCAAAAGATTCTAGAAAATGATCTCTCTTCCTTCAGTTTTCTTGACCTAGAAACTGTGAAAGATATATATATATACTCAAGGTATGCCTACCTTTGGATATATACAAGTGCTGGTATAATTCGTGAACCTCCACAAACTATGGATGCTTCTAAGATTTCAAACAGCACAAAGGAAGATAACAAGAAGATGGATGATGGTGGTATCAAAGGTATTGTTGAGTTTTACGATAATCCTGTCACCATATCCCGTTACTTTGCTCAAGAACATGTAGGGACAATACCGGTTCATATGTCCACCGATTTGGTTAGAAATATTGTGAGAGACATTAGAGTTGTGTTCGATCAATTGTCTGCAAGTAAAAGGGATCTCAAACTCCTTAATTTAAAGTTGGGAAAAACGTCTGATGACCTTGGCTCTCTCAAAACTCAAGTCGCGGACTACATAGTTTTCCTTTTTCTGTTTTTGTTTATGTAATAGGAAACTTCTTGTGAGAATTTATTCTTGTGTTCAAGAAGGATAACTAGGGTTTGGTATAGAAAGTATTGTGAGTACACAAGCTATTTCCAACGATTTTCATCTTGCATGTTTTTAGATTTATTTATTTAAACTCTAGAGTTTTTGGAAGATGAACTTTCAATATTTAATCATTATTGGTTTAATGTATTGCAAAGTCTTATGAGATATAAACTGATATATCACATATGCTCAAAAGTTAAATCAATTAATTTTTATGAATCGAAAATAGAACAAGCTTTGTGAGAATTTTTCGCAAAGTATTGATTTACTCATAATCATACTCATGTGTAATTATTGCACCATCAACTCCATAAGATTTTCTTATGTTGAGTCATACCAATTAAAATTGTTTCCTTGTTCGAATAGGCATTGAGATTAATTTATATCGATGTTTAGGATACAAATCCACGTGATTTGTTAATGTCCGACAAAATCCTTCTTTTTCATTAAAGTAAGGTCACTCATGTTGTTCTCTTGGGAATGACATCAAATGGGGGAGAGTTCTTAATTGAACTTATGATTAATTGCTATATCTTTGTGGGGAGAGTGGATGTGGAATTTATAGGGGATGCTTGTATCTTAAATCTCCTAGATGAGACGCTAAGTATTCATACTCTGTGATATCATCTAAATAAAAGTTGATATGTGTTTCCTTTAAGTCGTGAAGTATCTTTTGTTTAAATTCATTACGATCCCATAGTTTTCGTACCTTTGCCAATTTTTATTGACAAAATGGGGAGAATTAGTTAGTAGTTTCGCACTATATACACATGGTTTACGAGATCATTATGTAAGGGGGAGTGAACCAACATCTATAGGTTTCACCTATTATGCAAAAAATGTAAGTATTGATTAAGGGGAGAAACATATCACCTTAGTATTACTTCGAAGTTATGATACAATTGAACTTTGGAGAAGATAATAATACTATGTTTTTGTATACGATGATTGAGAATATCTGTTTTCAAAGTTTTTATCACTATGGATCTTGAACAACAATGATGCTGAGTTGAACACGTTCAGAATCATTGCAACTTGAAGAAACGAAGAATTCAAGGAGTTGAAGAACTAAGGAAATCAAACATGATGGATTCTGGAGTTTTGAAGCTTTATTTTTTAATCCATATGTATTGATAGTTTTGTCACTAAGATTGACAAAGGGGGAGATTGTTAGAGCATTGCTCAGTCGAACTCACAAGTGTTGCTATCTCAAGCTCGTTGTCAAATTTAGTTGATCAAAAGTATATCTTGATTTCTAGTCAACATTTAGTCAAGTCTCGGATTAGGATAGAAGTGTGTAGTTGAGTACGGACATCCTTTGCGTTCTACCATTTGAAGGCGAAGATCAACCGAAGCTTTTGGAGAACTTCTTCAACAAAAGGTAAGTGGAGACTGAACCACCTATTTCTCAAGTTTCCACCTTTCTATCTATGAGACATTGTCGCATGACTAAGGCTTAGTTTGGTATTGTTGCGGCTTTTGTAAAAGCACTTTTTTGTTGTGCATTGTTGTGTTGTGCTGTGACAAAAAGGCAGTTAGATATTTGGTAAAATATTAATTAAAGTTAAAGCTGATTAAAAAAGCAACCAAAGTATGTTTGGTAAAGTATCAGATTCAATCATTGTTGTTGTAACAAATGACAAAAACAGACATATCTCTGAAAATAGTTTTATTCAATTTTATTGGGTTTAAAATAATTAATTTTTTTACTATTAAAATAGTATATAAAATAGTTTGAAAATAAAAAGTAATAATATTTAAAGAATTTTTTTTTTAAGAAGTAAAAAATTGATTGTATATAAATTTAAGGGTACCTTTTGTCATAAAAAGATAAATCAAGCATTAAATTTTGGTGGGACCAAAGCTTATGCTTTTGTAGCTTTTAAAAGCTCCTCCTCCCCAGCTTTTAAAAGTTGAGGAATTTTGGAAGTTCTTTGGATAAGAAGCACTTTAATTATTTTTTTCTACCAAACACTAGTTTAAAAAACTATTGACATATATAGGTTTTGAAAGTGCTTTTGGGGGAAAAAAAAACATTACCAAGCCTAAATTAGACATTACATGCATAACAGAAATTTCCAGTCAAGTTTATCTTGATTAATCGTTCTCGAAATATGCTAAGATTAAGAACATTTGTTCATACATGACGAATTTGGTTAAGAACAATTTATTGTTTATGAGCTAATTATGATTCAAGATTTAATCATTTGAAAGTAGCATGGAACAGTGATATGTGTCATTCATGTTATTCGTGAATGTTTCAAATCGATTATTGGAGAGATATATAACTACTGTAAATCTGGCAGGAAAATATGCATATCGGTTCACATACTGGGAGAACTGTTATAAGTCCAGAGCCGCAGTACATGTACCCAGTACACATACCGGCATAGCTATAGTTCGGCAACGAATTTTTAGTATGCATACCCGGTATCCATACCATAAAAAGTCTGTTGACTCGTGAACCAGGAAAGTACGCATAACCAGTATGGAAACGGAAAAGATATGTTGGTTTCCAAAACGAAAATGTACGCATACCCAGTATGCAAACCATAAAAGATTTGTGAGTTCTTGAAACCATTTTTGTCTTAAGGGTATACATACCCGGTACGCGTACCATGACAAAAATATTCACGAACGGGTATACAGTATACGTACTTACCCTGTCGAATGTTTTCAGATGCTTCAGAATTATTTCTATGAGATAATCGCCATTAGAACAACTCTAAAAACACTATCTAGACATGTTTGATCACATTTGTGACTCAAGACTAAAGTCTTAAAGTTTTACATGAAAGTGGTTAAGTTTATCGTTCAATTGGCTAGTTTCGGCTAACCTTCATGAACATGTCATTGTACACGGTTCGCTATATGAACCATGCACAATGATGATGGTTCATAGCGTCTCAGTAACCTTTGAACTTACAAGCACATAGTGGTGTTCAATAACACTCAAGACTTAATCAATGATCCACAAACACAAAGTGGTTTAGTGAATAAAGTTTGTCTAGAAGTGTCTATAAGAATCGTAGGAAATTTGAACATAAACATATAGAATGGTTCGTGTACTTTTGTTATATTGGAACTGAGCAGGTTTCCAAACCTTCGACAGTTCGCGAAGTCAGGCCACCTTGGCAATTCGTGAAAGTTAGGCCGCAAGGATTGGCAAACCAGGTTTGTAAACCTTGGAAATTCGCAAAAACCAGATGGTAAGGGTTTGCGAACCTACCTAATTCCCGAACTCAGATATAAAGGGTTTGCAAACCAAGTTTTGCGAACCTCTACAGTCTGCGGAATTCAAGATGACTTTAGTAAAATATACAAGTATATTCACCTATCGCCAAGCAATTTTTTTTATCTCACATGATTGATTTGAAACATTCTCAATAGCCACGTGCAATATGCACTGTTTCTTGAGCAATTTCCAAAGGATCATCTTGAAACAAAAATAGCTCTTGAACAATAAATTGTTTTTAGCTAAGATTATTAAGGATCTAGAACATTGATTGTTTGAATCGTATTTCGAAAGTTTAACCAAGACTAGCTTGAACTCGAAACTAAAACTATACGACATAGTCTCATAAGATAAAATGGTAAATGCCAGGAGTAAATAGGATGAATCAGTCTTCACATACCTATTTGCTGATGAAGTTCTCGTAAATGTCTCTCCTTGTTCTTCTGTCTCCAATCTTCGAGGGCTATTCAGTGATGTCTAATACTCAACTACCATACTCTAATCCTAGACCGAGACTTGAATTTAGTAGACTAGAAATCAAGATATTGTTTTGTACATCTAACATTGACAACAAGCTTGAGATAACAAAACTTGCGAGTACGACCGAGCGATGCTCTAACACTTCATCAACAAAGAGGTATGTGAAGAGTGACTTATCTTATTTACTCAGTTTATTTTTCATTATATCTTATGAGACAGTGTCGTATAATATTAGTGGATTTAATATTGCAAAGAAGAAATTTCGAGTTCAAACTTGTCTTGTTTAAACTATCGAAATATGATTCGAACAATGGATGTTCATAGATCTCCAACAATCATAATTTAGAGCAATTTATTATTCACAAACTAGTTTTGTTTAAATTGATCTTTAGAAAATTGCCCAAACAAACAGTGAATGAAATGTTTAGCGTATGCGTACGTTAATAGTCAAATCCCAATGAAATGAAACTCTTACTTATTTTCTTTTACTTTCTACTTTGCCATCTTTGGATGCACTATCTAATTATATTTTCTTTTACTTCCTTTCTACTTTGTTATGTTGGCGTTGTCTATAGCAACCACATAATACAAAAGTAATAAATTTTAGAAAGACTGTACTTAGACATGTGTAAATGTGAAAGATTGCGCGGTATGAGGACCAGCATCACAAGCACACCAAGTATGTTGTTATGTTGATGATTATATTATAAAATTGATGCAAACTCGTTGAGGCCAAAAGCCGCAGTGTAATAGTAGAAATAATAAAGATTTAATTACAACAATTACAAGACCATAAAGATAGCATAGTCTTGCATCAAATAATTGAATTATACTGTGTAGAAAGAACAATCATTACCAGAAAGGTTGAACCACATAGTCTATGATCAGAAAAAACAAATCAAGAACGTTTTGGAGGAAGACAAAAATCTTTGACGAATATTCGTGGTCCGCACAAAGAAGTGCATTTCCAAAATTTCACGTGCGCCTGGTACAATGTGCAAATGCATTCCGAGTATGTTGTACTCGTTACGTCCCTCCAAAGATGACCTATTTCAAATTTGCACAGTTCTCAAGTCTAAGAGTGAGAGATTGATTCAGTGTTCTAGTTTGCTAGGGGGAGAGAAAGAGTCTTCTGAGTAACTTCGGCTATCGATTTCAAACAGCTAATTTTCGTACCAAAATTGACCATTTTTGCCGGCTAAGTTTCAGCATTTGCCGCAAAATTTTGCAATAACTTTCACCACATTCCGAGTAGGGCCTCAGAAACAAAAGAATAATCTTCCCTATTTGAAAACATTAAATAATGAGAATTCAGAGAATAAGGGATCATCTGGGATCCAATGGAACTGAAACAACCATTAGAATAAGCTACCAAGCACGGATACTGATACGAGGATACAGATACGGGGATACTGATGCGGGGATTCGTCAATTTTTTAAAAATGGGGATACGGGATACGATGGTATACGTGTATTTATTAATAATTTTTAATTTAATAATATTTCATTTTAGTAAAAAGAATCACATAAAATTAAAAAAAATCCTAAATACTATCTGAAATATAAAAAAAAAATCCTAAATACTATCTGGAATATAAAAAAAATAAAATAGATAAAAGCTATCTAACATCTCGCTTACCCATCACTCATCAATTTTATCTTCGTCAAAGAGTACCACTTCTAGTTCTTAATCATCAAGCGAAAGATTTTCAACTTCACACACCATCCAGTGGATCAAATGCATTTCCACTGATAGCCCACTTTCTACTTTCTCCTTTTGTATAATTTTACTTTTTCGTAAAAGACGAAAATTACTATGAACAAACACTAAATCTTCAACGTGTTGGGATTCAATCTTGTTTCTCTTCATTGAATGGATAAAACTATATGTTATTTTTATATACTTATATACTATTTTTGTTGAATAATTTTGATAAATTCGAACTCATATATCTATAAATATTTACAATAGTTTGTATATAAAAATATATTATTATTTAGAAATATATCTTATATTATATGAAGTATCCCCTATTAGAGTATCCGAGAAGTATCCTAGAGTATCCCCTACCCTTTTTGTAATTAATAAGAATAGATACTTTAAATAGAGTATCCGATACGTATCCCCAACCCCAAGTATCCGATACCGATGCGGTGTCAGACACTGATACGTCACTGATTTTGAAGTATCCGTGCTTCATAGAGAATAAGTTTACAACCGAAAGAATGATATCAAGATTGTAGTTTGCCTGCAGGGTGTTAGGAAACCAAGATGATTAGAACCATCGCCTACTTATGACGTCCCAATCTGCTGATGCTCACCATTCTCTAAGTGCAGTGTAAAAATTCACATTTTTAATAGGTTGTTCTGTATTGTGTTCCTGACAAAAGAAAAATGAACTAAATTGATTGATAATCAAAATAACCAACCAAATTCCTGGGTTCAGTCACACACATTAAGAGGTCAACTGAGGTGTCTACTCCACTGCATGAGGTACCAACAATTGTATCATAACAAAACAATTGTATCATACCAGATGAGTGCTAAATTTGTCGGTCTACCAGATGAGTGCTACATTTTTCAGATGAGTGTCAATTATTTATAGTTGCTAGGACATACCGAGACACTGATTTACTGCCTTGATGCGAAGCTTTTCATAGTACTGTCTCCCTCTTCTCTTGCAATTTAACTGAAAATCCACCCTGAAGATCCCAGATTCGGGAGTTCTGGTAGCATTTGCATGACCCAAGTGTTGCACTATGCCAAGCCCATCACCAAAGCTTGTACCTTCAGATATCTTGCCACCACCAACTGCGGCTTGAAGGGTTGCACCATTCTGGCTTGAACCATCTTTCAGCTACTTACTTACGTTACACAGTTTCCTAGTATTCCCTGAGAAAAAAGCCGGCACCAATGTTACTCCTAGACTCCCTGAATAATTTCTTCATTATCCTTCCGTTGCATCATGTACCTGTGCTAATAACACAACAATTCTCTCAAGGACCACTGTTTCTAGATTGCAAAGTAAGTGCCTCAACTCCTCCATATGTAAGTAAATTTACCAAAGATTAATGACCACTCTCAATGGGACCATGGTTTATAGACTATTGTGAATGTTACCAACAACTTTGGCTATGAAAGTGACACCAGTAGAAAAGATAACAAGTTTATTGACAAAATTAGAGAATGCAACAACACTACAAAGATACTTCTAATCTTAAATGATCTTTTCAATTTTCACTCTTGTTCGAGCAGCAATCTTTAACTTGATATTATCCTTATCTTCTCCACTTCATCATAATCATCATCGCTGACATCCTTTGGTAACAGGAGCTAACCAAGATAAGGCTTATCTTGTGGAGGGATGTGGTTAAATCGACCGAGTATTAGTGTCTTACAAATGGTTTCTGAGAACCCGATTGTGCTTTAGCCCTTGCACCAATCATACTGGGGTTTCTTCCATTTGAAGTACCTTGATTAGAAGACCTTGAAGGCCGATTCTTCTCAGTGTTCAATTTGGGATATCTTCCCACTTTTCCAACTGCACTAGCTTGGTCATAAGATATTGAAGACCGTTTCATAGCAGTGCCCAGCTGTGGATGTCTTCCTAGTCTTCCGTTGGAACTAGCTCGATGAGATCTTGAAGTCCCATTTATTTCAGTGCCTGGCGGTGGATTTCTTCCCACTTTTCGTGTACCAACAATCTTAATTTCACTGTCACCCTCATCCTCATCCTCTTCATAATCTTCAGATTCATCGTTGGTGGCATCCTCAGCTTCATTACCAGAAATTTCGTCCTTGTCTTCTTCTTCTCCTTCTCCTTCTTTTGCAGCATGAGAAATACACTTTCGTTTACTAGAAGCATCTGAATCATCAGCAATAGGCTTTTCTTCCTTACCTTTGTTCATTAAGTGGATATAGTGATACCTCAAATCCATTAATGGATGCTTCTTGACCAACAAGTCTCGCTTATAACCTTCTCTGAGAACTACAGTATGCGTTCTAACCTTACTTGAAACATAAAATATTCCCGGATGATTAATCAATGCCCTCTTAAACCTTGATCTGAGCCCAAGATAATCCCCCAGACACAAAATGTTTTCCTTATCGGTCTTTTTAGGGACCAAAAGATGGAGCAACTCATGCAACACAGCAACAGTCCATTTGTCAGCCTGATCACTAGTAGACTGTAAATGGGAAGCATTTTCATAAGGAGAAATGTAAGGCAATTTTTGCCACTCATCCAACCATTTTTTTACACTCTTCTCCAACTCATAACCCCTAGAATACTGAACTGGAAAAGCTATAGGCATACCTGTTTCGTAACCTCTAGTGTTTTTTTCCACTACTGATTTGGCCAACTCATCACTCCAACAAACAAGTTCCAATGCAAGAACCGGTTTTCGATTCACATACTTCGACTCCATCTCTGTGACTCGAAAATAATCAGGATATTCTGTTAAAAGCGTACTAACATAATCATGTGGCAACCCCAAATCCCACTGAAACCGATCAACTACCCATAACGGAATCTTATTAACTCTAACTAACATAAGAAGCTTTAACAACCGGTCAGCAATATCATTGCGATGGGTCGGATTGCTGTAAATCAACTGCTCTTTATCATCAATATGGAGAACTTCCGGGGTTAATCTAACATAAGGCCTAGTGGGGCACCCACCTTGCGGCAAGTACACTTCCAAGACTGAAGGATATTTACGGATGAAATCAATTGTACGAGTTGGTATACCAAGTTTCGTTTTGTTTTCAGAAACTACCGAAACAGGAAGAGATTTAGACGGTTCTAAATTGATTAAGTTTTTCAATGCTAGCATTGGTTGTAAATGTTTTTCTTTTTCTATTGCATGATCAAGTGCTCTATCACGAACCTGTTTTGCCCCTTCCTCAACCAAAGTGCAAACGATTTGGTACTGATAATATTTCCGTTGTGGGTATCGGAGCGAAAGACGGCTTCGGAGTATTGACGCCATGGGGAAACTGGAAACACAATCGAGATGAAATTAAGGAAAATGCAAGTAGGGAAAAATACTAGAGAAACAGAAATAGAGAAAGGGTATTCATACCTTTTGGAGAGTTACTGGCGACGGGGGATTCAGATTTGGTGATGAATGAAGTGAGAGGAAGAAGAGAAATTGAGGTTTAGGGTTTAAAGAGAAAGAAAATGTTTAATTTTCCTTTCCACTATCTTATTTTTACGGAAATAGTAAAGGGAACTAAACAGTAAGTACCAGGTTTAGAACACAACCCATGTCCAAATCCAACAAGCAGGATTGGCTCGGGTCAGGATCCGAGATGCAAGTAAGACGACCCCTAGTAGCTTTATAAATTAAAAAATTAAGAAATTAAAAAAAAAAAAAAAAAAAAAAGTTCCTGGTTTTGGAGTACCAATTAGGTTAAAGCAAGAAATAGAGAAGGAGAAGAACTTCTTATTGATAAAGAGGCATTGGATATCATATCACTGTAATAAAAAAAAAGGTGGTCTTTATCTTTGTGATCAAAGAGTCAATTAGTGGACAGGATTTACCGGAGAGGATCATCCCGCGGTCGGGATCATCCGGATCCAGTTTTGACTTGGACGGCCAAGAAACTTTCAGTATTGTCAACATAAATAGAGTGGGGTCACGGTATGGGATGACAGATACCGTTGAGATATCCTATTCATTTCTGGACGTTGGATCTCGAGCCCTAAAACAGTCTCATACAAAAAGCAATTTTATTAACCTGTTAATCTATTTTCGATCTTTCTCTTCTCCTATCCTCAGACACAGTAGTATATCATCTGCCAGGGTGGGATTCCTTCTCCAAATATTCAATTCTTCTTTGGAACATCTTCTCATACACTACCAGGTACACCTCCACCACCAAAATTTATACCTTCATCTACTTCTCCTTCTCGACCAGTAACAGTGATTCGGTGAACCGCAACATCATCTTTTCACCTACTTGAGCAATTCCTAGCAACAACTTCATCTACTTTATGTTGATTTCAGTTGAAATTGGTGGGATTTGCCAGGGAAGAAGTGACCTTGGTCATATTAATTGATTTTATAATGATTTCAGAAATTGAAACCTAGGGTTTCGTAGATTTGGGGTAAGTTTGGGGTGTTCAATATAGTGTTTAATTTAAACAATTGAAGTAGTTTAATGGCGAGATTAATATATACATGATACGATATGTTCAATAAGTTTTTAATTGTAGCTTTTTTTAGGTACAAATTCTACCGCTATCTCTTTTTTGTTCCTTTTCTTTTCGAATTCTTAGAGGATTTTAATCAGTAAAACTTCAAATTTTGTGTTTTGCGGGAATTGGTTATTTTTGTGGAAATAATACTTCCTTTGATTTGCAGAGTGGGAATTAATTATTAAGGATCCGGATATCCGGGTATCATTGTTCTAGGTGAGTCTCAACCTTCTCAAAGAAGTCGCTTATGCTGATCAATTAAACAATTAGATGCTGAAAATAGTATGACTCTTGAGGTGATTAAGTAATCACGCTAAACAGAAAATATTGGTTATTCAGTTCTTTCTTCTGTCTATGGTTCATGATTTTGAGGCATTGAATGTTTGTAACTAACGCGCAGTGGGAGGGGGGCAGTTGCTTGCGACATCCTGCTCAAAGGTTACCTTGGTTGGGATTAATACTTCAGTTCGAACTTTATTGCAAAAGGTATGTTTCAGTTTACAAAGAAACTTTTATCTGTTTTGCACTAAAAACTACAGTATTTTAGTACACATTCCTTTGCTTAATGGTTCTGCTTTCGTTCAATTACAAACCTTGAGGTCTTAAATTGACCTTAACAGTATAAAAGCTACTGGCATTTGGAAAATTCGTTTCACTGCTGTTGATGGTGGTTTTTAGCTTAAGGTTAAAATCGTAAAACTATGCATCTGACATAACGTCACCATGACCACTAGCACACTTATTGAATCAAACAAAGATGCCTACGTAAGAATTACCAGGGGTACCCTTTTTTTATACGTGTGTCATGTTCCACGACAAAACCCTTAGTATTAACTGACATCACCTTTGTATATGCCAAACCCTAATTCTCCCACCGTGCCAATGGCAAACCATGCCAGCCACTCTCTGCGCCAAGGCATGCCAACCATGCCAGCCACACCACCGTGCCAATGGGAAACCATGCCGGCCTAAGTCTGCGCCAAGGCATGCCAACCATGCCGGCCGCACCACCGTGTCAATGGCAAACCATTCCGGCCACGTCTCTGCGCCAAGGCATGCCAATCATGCCGGTAGCACCACCGTGCCAATGGAAAACCATGCCGCCCACGTCTCGTGCCAAGGCATGCCAACCATGCCAGCCTTACCACCGTGCCAATGGCAAACCATGCCAGCCACGTCTATGCGCCAAGGCATGCCAACCATGCCAGCCGAACCACCGTGCCAATGGAAAACCATGTCTGCCACGTCTCTGCGCCAAGGCATGCCAATCATGCCATCCGCACCACCGTGCCGATGGCAAACCATGCCAGCCACGTCTCTGCGCCAAGGCATGACAACCATGCCAGACGCACCACCGGGCCCATGGCAAACCATGTCAGCCACGTCTCTGCGCCAAGGCATGCCAACCATGCCAGCCACACCACCGTTCCAATGGAAAACCATGCCAGCCACGTCTCTACGCCAAGGCATGCCAACCATGCCAGCCGCACCACCGTGCCAATGGCAAACCATGCCGCCCACGTCTCTGCGCCAAGGCATGCCAACCATGCCAGCCGCACCACCGTGCTAATGGAAAACCATGCCAGCCACGTCTCCGCGCTAAGGAATGCCAACCATGCCAGCCGCACCACCGTGGCAATGGCAAACCATGACAGCCACGTCTCTGCGCCAAGGCATGCCAATCATGCCAGCCGCACCACCGTGCCAATGGAAAACCATGGCATGCCAACCATTTCCAGCCGCACCACCGTGCCAATGGCAAACCATGCCAGTCACGTCTCTGCGCCAAGGCATGCCAACCATGCCAGCCGCACCACCGTGCCAATGGCAAACCATGTCAGCCACGTCTCTGCGCCAAGTCATTCCATCCATGCCAGCCGCACCACCGTGCCGATGGCAAACCATGCCAGCCACGTCTCTGCGCCAAGGCATGACAACCATGCCAGTCGCACCACCGGGCGCATGGAAAACCATGCCTGCCACGTCTCTGCGCCAAGGCATGCCAACCATGCCGGCCGCACCACCGTGCCCATGGCCAACCATGCCAGCCGCACCACTGTGCCCATGGCAAACCATTCCAGCCACGTCTCTGCGCCAAGGCATGCCAACCATGCCAGCCGCACCACCGTGCCAATGGCAAACCATGCCAGCCACATCTCTGCGCCAAGGCATGCCAACCATACCCGCAGCTCCACCGTGCCAGTGGCAAACCATGTCAGCCACTTCTCCACGCCAAAACGAAGGGTTGCAATAATCAACGGCTGCCCTTCTCTTCGAGATACAGATCTCAACCATCCTAGTTCGCCACCTAACGCACGGCAACTTGCGGCCCAAGGCCAAACACCACGGTTTGCACCAAACCCTAGTTTTGGCCGCGCCTATACCATGCCAGCCTCTCCTTCACATCATTGGCTGCCAAAACGAAGGGTTGCAACGATCAACGGCCACCCTTCCATCTAAGATGCAGATCTTAGTCATCCAAAGTCACCAGCTGACGCATGGCAACTTGTGGCCCAAAGCTAAAACACACGGTTTGCACCTAAACCCTAATTTGGCCGCGCCTACTCTTTGACAAGGCCATGACTCAACGATGGCTGCTACAAACGAAGGGTTGCAATAATCAATGGCTACCCTTCTCTTTGAGATGCAGATCTCGACCACTCAAGTTCGCCACCTGACGCATGGCAACTTGCGTCCCAAAGCCAAAACACATGGTTTGAACCTAAACCCTAATTTGGCCGCGCCTACTCTATGGCAAAGCCATACTCAACGCTGGATGCTGCAAACGAAGGGTTGCGATAATCAACGGCTACCCTTCTCTTTGAGATGCAGATCTCGACCACACAAGTTCGCCACCTGACGCATGACAACTTGCGGCCTAAAGCCAAAACACACGGTTTGCACCTAAACCCTAATTTGGCCGCGCCTACTCTATGGCAAAGCCATGCTCAACGCCCGGATTCTACAAACGAAGGGTTGCAATAATCAACGGCCACCCTTCTCTTTGAGATGCAGATCTCGACCACACAAGTTCGCCACCTGACGCATGGAAACTTGCGGCCCAAAGCCAAAACACACAGTTTGCACCTAAACCCTAATTTGGCCGTGCCTACTCTATGGCAAAGCCATGCTCAACGCTGGCTGCTACAAACGAAGGGTTTCAATAATCAACGGCTACCTTTCTGTTTGAGATGCATATCTCGACCACATAAGTTCGCCACCTGACGCATGGCAACTTGCGGCCCAAAGCCAAAACACACGGTTTGCACCTAAACCCTTATTTGGCCGTGCCTACTCTATGGAAAAGCCATGCTCAACGCTGGCTGCTAAAATGAAGGGTTGCAATAATCAACGACTACCCTTCTCTTTAAGATGAAGATCTCGACCACACAAGTTCGCCACCTGACGCATGGCAACTTGCGGCCCAAACCCAAAACACACGGTTTGCACCTAAACCCTAATTTGGTCGCGCCTACTCTATGGCAAAGCCATGCTCAACGCTGGCTGCTAAAACGGAAGGTTACAATAATCAACGACTATTCTTCCCTCTGAGATGTGGATCTCGACCGTTCAAGTTCGCCACCTAACTTACGGACCAAAGCCAAAACATCACGGTTTGCATCTAAACCCCAAATTTGGCCGCGCCTATTCTTTGGCAAAGCCATGTCGACTCTACCATGGCCACTGGCATGCCACCATGCCACACGTAACACCTTGTTACACGTTTTACCATGAAAATACTCGAGACATCTAACACATGTCACAAACTGGGGGATGGTCATAGAGGGTATTGGTTTGGCGGTTTACAACGTGCGGCGTACACTACGCCCGTTACATGAAAGTGTCTTAAGAATAAGACGGTTAGTAAATACAGGGAGTAATGGTGAAACGCTTTCCTTCATTATGGAACATCAATTCCAGGCGTTACCGGTTACCACCTCCTCCCATTTACTCATCCGTTTCTATTTCTTACAAGACCAGAGTACGTTTCACTTTGACTTGTATAAATAGGTCTTACCTATTTCCACCAAACAACAAGTTTTGGTCTGGAGCATACAACACTCAGAAACCACTTGCTAGCTTTCCCATCTGTTAGCTTTCATTTTCTGATACAAGTCAAACAACTACTCTTCCGTAATCAACTATTTCGGTCTCAACACTTTCTTCGCTTCCCTCCCTAAAACCAACCCTTCTCCTTCACTTTGTGACCGAAGCAAGTCCGGAACGGCCATTTCTTGGTTTAGGCCGGATTTGTACAGATTGATCTCTCGAATCTAAAGTACTCCCTTGCAGTACATTGTTTAGGGTTTAGACTCAGTTTCTCACCCACTCACGCGAAATTACCGAAATCAGCAGAAACCGTTTTCACCCTCAAACAATTGGGGACCACAGCGGGAGGATTGATCATTCGGTCACGCTGTCAATTTTCAACTCTCAATCTCATCGTTTGACTTAGATCTCGGAATGGTAGCAACAAATGATCCGCTCAGGGATCAACCGCCCAGTTACTAGTCGTAACAGTTACCAGGCGTCATACAACAAGAGCCGACTGGGGACTTCCAAAAAAAAAAAGTAAACAATTCGCTTAGGATCGACGACCCAGTTATCAATAATCACGCGACGGGGAACAACTGGGGACTTCTCAAGGGCAATTCGACGTCGCCCGGACTTGCGGTTTGGGATCCGTTTTGTTAAAGTAGGTAATAAAAACAAGTAAGTCCGGCCAGGATACATAACCAATTACTATAGGTTTCCACGTTGAAACCAAACACCATGTTATTCCCAAGTTTCATCCCATACTTTCCCCCGTCATGCAACATTCACGGTTTCACAATTTTCCTAGATGATTTGCTACCTACACTTGCAACTCAGACTTTAACATATCAAAAGACCATTATCCAAAAATAATCCAAAAACTCTTATAAAAAGCAATCATATATCAATCCAAAAAGAAAAAAAAAAAACGAACCATAAACTAGGCGTTTCTTTGCCTTTCAAAAAAAATAAAACTAAGGAAAGGAGTTTCAGAAAAGTAACACGCTCAAGGAAAATGGCTCAACAACGGCTCGTTCTTCTTGGAGAAAACGTTCTTCATACTTTGAAGGGACGCCTACTTCAGTTTCAACTCCTGAGATAACTTCTCCAGCTCCTGGGACAACTTATCGACTTCTGCCGCCTGACGATTAATCGAATCCGCGGAAGGACCATCAACCGTTTCAGCCTGCAGTCTTTGGATCTCAGAAAATCCCTTGCAGAACCAGGAGACATTAAACTCAAAGTCTACACACATATCCCAGTGAAACTTCCAGCTTTAGATCACATCTCCGGAAATAGTGTGACCAGTCACGTTGCACATATGGTGAATTGAGATAAAGCTTCTTCCACACACTTGACCAATGCAAATCGGCTAGTGAGCTTCTTGGTCGTGGCGATATGTTCGTATTTTTCCCATATCCTGGTATACAACTCTGCATGCTTGGCTGGCACACTGAAGCCTCCAACCAACACATGGTCTTCGTGGGGAGTCAAATATGGAGGCACGAAAATGGCGCCCGCAACTGAATATGCGACCGGCAAAGGATTCCTGACCACGACCGCACCAATGGTCGCCGAAGTACTTTCCACCATGTGGGTTTCACCATTATCAACGTCCATCTCCGAGCCACCTATAGGCGCGTCTTCCACGGCTGGACCTTCATTGTGGCGAGTCTCCACCTCAAGACCCTCTTCAGAAACAATCCCCTCCTGCAACATTACGATTTAGTTTTCACTCAAAAAAAAATGGGCAAAAAAAAGAGAAGAGGAACGCAGAAACTTACCGACTCATCTGCGGATTCGCCGGAGGAAGACTCGGTGTCACCTTCGAAAGCACTTTCATCATCACTGCTGGATCTCGATATTTCTTCTTCCTTGGATTCTTCTACATCCTCAGGAGACTTAGTAGCCGATTTCTGACTATGCGCGAGTTTGGCAAAGGGGTTTGCGCTGTCAAGGCCCTTAATCAGAAAAGAAAAGATGTTTAGCAATGAAACAGAAGATTTGTGTGAATCAGTCAAATCAAGAAGGAGCTGCCCATACCCGTGTGTTGAAAGAACTGAAAGTCACGAGAGACGACGAATCCGACTGGAAACCACCCGCACGGTTCTTAGACCTTCAATCCTTTTTCTGAGAACTGTCGGGAGATTTTCGCTTAGCAGTAGAAGGCTCCCTCAACAGTGGATGTTCCGCTAAAGTCACAGAGGAAGGCATGCCGCGGGTATTCTCCACAACATCGCCCGCAAAACCATGGATGGCAAGAAACTCATCCTGCCAGAACCTGTTGTACCTAGGGGTTGTCATTGGACTTCGATCTGGGAGCAGGAAATGAAGGCTCTTACCTGGCACGAGAACACTGGTGTTAAGAACAGCTGGCAACAGTTCTTCCGAAGCAACCGACTGACGAATAAATGGGACCCCTTGGTCAAAACCCATATGCCGAGCCGCCCTGTCGATATTATAAGGGACCGCCTTGCAACATCACCGAAATAAAGATGGCACGTGTCCAGGGATACAACTCCGCATAAATACGACTTCTCTAACACTTGTATTCTCCTCGGACGAAAGCAAAGTCAAGTTTGGAGCAGCGGCAAAAGTGTTCGGCTGAACTATGGACGCGTGAACTGGAGCCCAGGGACGAAAAGTAACAGCATAGATATTTTCAAGAAAATCAATGAGCTTCACTCCAGATCTTGGACGCCTATTAGACCAACGCAGAATTCGAGAGCCGCCGCAAGACTCAAGAAGCGGAGCCAACGGTTTAGGAACGTACTTTGAGAAATGCTCCCACAACCATGCTTGGAGGAAAGCAACGTGAACATACGAGTCTACCTTCAAATAACCATTTGAAACATACATATCCGCAACCAGATGATCCAAATGGGTGTACAAAGAACCAAGAAACAATCCCCCAATGGGAAGAACAACGCCTTTCGCCAGTTTGATGGCAAATTTAATAATCCATCGCCTTATCTCCTTCTTGCCAAAGCCGTCATCAAAAATATCTCTAGACAACCACAGAGCTAAAAATGCGGCAACATAGAGAGTTTCATCTAATTCTAGGTCCACCTCCGGCTCATCAGGGAACAACTCAGACACCCACCAGCTGTAGAAGCACTTCGTCTCGTGACCCTTTCGGACGAACCCTTTTGACTTCTCGACAAGGGCGGCACACATCTCCTCTTCATCATCAGACAACTTGATATCAAGATTCCCTATTATGGGAAGGTTCAGCAAGACGGTTACGCTCTCTAAAGAGATGGTCATTTCTCCCCACCTGCATGTGGCAGTATGAGTATTTGGACACCATATGGAGACAAACGTGATCAAACCCTGGATGTCTTTCCTAACTTGAAGTGTTGCATAAGTCGTGACAGCTCCAACGATCTGCGCCTTGGTCAAATTATCCCTCACACGGTCTTGACCTATCATGAATTGCATCCACTTATCAAAAGAACGCAACGGGCTCTGACATATTTTGAAGTCGATGGGAGAAGCAGGATATTCTTTCCTCTACAGATAAAATTGCATTATGCGCCCTGGCCGAACCGACTGGACCTCTCCTTCATTTTCTGAACCAGTCAAAAGAACCGCCACATACTTGGGATGGGTTTTCCTAGGTGAAGAAGACATTGTAAAAAATTCATCATCCGCATTTGGCTTGGAGTTGCTAACGTTCTTTGGTACAGTTGCAAGGCTCTTCCCATGTGACATCTTAACAGAATTCCTTATGCTATTGAAGTAACTACAACAAAATAAAACGAAGAATTACTACCTCGAAGAAAAAGCATACATAAAGTATTACCAAGATCGGTTACGAGAAATAACGTGTTTGTCACGAAAATTTCTCTTTGGACACACGTCACGACATTCATGACTAGGAGAATGGGGACTGATGCTACCCAACGAGGCATATGTAATGTCAAGGGAAATACGCTATTGGTCGAAATCATATAGTACCGCGGGAAGCATGCGAAGTCACGGAAAGTACAACCTAGGTCAAGTCATGCTCTATCATGGAAATACGCTCGCAACCAAGGGAGGAATATTTTCACACGGCCACAAAAGGGAAAGGCAACCTTGAAGCTAGGCTTTCACGAGAAGAAAACTAATAACAGCAACCTACTCATGCACACATGTTTTGTATAATACTTGGTTTTCTTACTATCGCCATGGCGACTAATATTGCTATGATACTGCTAGTAAGGAATAATCATTCATACAAAAAAAATAAAAAAATTACGGGTTCATGGAGAGTATATCTACGGCCAGGGCTTGCACCGATAAAAGAAAAAGAAAAAAAAGAAGTGTTGGAGTACATACCTGGAATGTTAGCTCGTTTTACTGCTACCACTCTGCCGCTAGCACAAAGACGTGAGAACAAAGATGAAAAATAAAATAAAAGGAGAACAACCCTTTTATAGGAGTAATATTCTTTTGAAGTTCGAATAAGGAAAGGATTCCCTATTTTAAGCCACGAATAAGAAAAGGCAATCGGGCTTGCAAGGATAAGTCTCACGATGCCCAAAAGTCTGCGTCATGCCTTACCTCACGATACCCCATCAATCCGCGCCACGCCAGCGTCCAAGTCGCGCCCGCGCCGAGCCAAGCCAAGCCGCGCCCAAGCCAAGTTGCGCCAAGACCGAGCCGAGCCGCGCCCGAGCTACGCCAAGCCAAATCCCATTCCTAGCCACGCCAACAACTTGCTAAGCCAGCACCTCCGTGTTCCTTGGCCCAGCCAAGATGACGCGTGACCAAATCAAGCTGACATCATGTGTTTCAACCAGCAACTTCCTCTATCATTTCACGTCTAGCCAATAACGACGCAAATAGAATTCATGCAAGGCCGCCAACGAAAGGATCACGGATTCTCAAAATACTCTCGAAAAAGGTTAAACGAATTTTCCTAGCCGTCTTTCATGACCCGCCGCTTTAGTTTTGTCTTTGTCTATCACCATCTTATGCTTACCTCGCAACAATGCTCCTGTTCCGATCTAAGCAGGGGACTTAATGTTGATGGTGGTTTTTAGCTTAGGGTTAAAATCGTAAAACTATGCTTCTGACATGACGTCACTATGACCACTAGCACACTTATTGAATCAAACATCATGCCTATGTAAGAATTACCAGGGTACCCTTTTTTTTATACGTGTGTCATGTTCCACGGCAGAACCCTTAGTATTAACTGACATCACCTTTGTATATGCCAAACCCTAATTCTCCCACCGTGCCAATGGCAAACCATGCCAGCCACGTCTCTGCGCCAAGCCATGCCAACCATGCCAGCCGCACCACCGTGCCAATGGCAAACCATGCCAGCCACGTATCTGCGCCAAGGCATGCCAACCATGCCAGCCGCACCACCATGCCAATGGAAAACCATTCCAGCCACGTCTCTGCGCCAAGGCATTCCAACCATGCCAGCCACACCACCGTGCCAATGGAAAACCATGCCCGCCACGTCTCTGCGCCAATGAATGCCAACCATGCCAGCCACACCACCGTGCCAATGGCAAACCATGCCAGCTACGTTTCTGCGCCAAGGCATGCCAACCATGCCAGCCGCACCACCGTGCCGATGGCAAAACATGCCAGCCACGTCTCTGCGCCAAGGCATGCCAACCATGCCAGCCGCACCACCGTGTCGATGGCAAACCATGCCAGCCACGTCTCTGCCAACCATGCCAGCCGCACCACCGTGCCCATGGCAAACCATGCTAGCCACGTCTCTGCGCCAAGGCATGCCAACCATGCCAGCCGCACCACCGTTCCAATGGTAAACCATGCCAGCCATGTCTCTGTGCCAAGGCATGCCAACCATGCCAGCCGCACCACCGTACCAATGGCAAACCATGCCAGCCATTTCTCCACGCCAAAACGAAGGGTTGCAAATAATCAACGACTACCCTTATCTTCGAGATACAGATCTCGACCATCCAAGTTCGCCACCTAACGCACGGCAACTTGTGGCCCAAGGACAAACACCACGGTTTGCACCAAACCCTAGTTTTGGCCGCGCCTATACCATGCCAGCCTCTCCTGCACATCATTGGCGGCCAAAATGAAGGGTTGCAACGATCAACGGCCACCCTTCCATCTAAGATGCAGATCTTAGCCATCCAAAGTCACCAGCTGACGCTTGGCAACTTGCGGCCCAAAGCCAAAACACACGGTTTGCACCTAAACCCTAATTTGGCCGTGCCTACTCTTTGACAAGGCCATGACTCAACGTTGTCTGCTATAAACAAAGGGTTGCAATAATCAACGGCTACCCTTATCTTTGAGATGCAGATCTCGACCACACAAGTTCGCCACCTGACGCATGGAAACTTTCGGCCCAAAGCCAAAACACACGGTTTGCACCTAAACCCTAATTTAGTCACGCCTACTCTATGGCAAAGCCATGCTCAACGCTGGCTGCTACAAATGAAGGGTCGCAATAATCAACGGCTACCCTTCTCTTTGAGATGCAGATCTCGACCACACAAGTTCGCCACCTGACGCATGGCAACTTGCGGCCCAAAGCCAAAACACACGGTTTGCACCTAAACCCTAATTTGGCCGCGCCTACTCTATGGCAAAGCCATGCTCAACGCTGGCTGCTATAAACGAAGGGTTGCAATGATCAACGGCTACCATTCTCTTTGAGATGCAGATCTCGACCACACAAGTTCGCCACCTGACGCATGGCAACTTGCGGCCCAAAGCCAAAACACACGATTTGCACCTAAACCCTAATTTGGCCGCGCCTACTCTATGGCAAAGCCATGCTCAATGTTGGCTGCTACAAACGAAGGGTTGCAATAATCAACGGATACCCTTCTCTTTGAGATGCAGATCTCGACCACACAAGTTCGCCACCTGACGCATGGCAACTTGCGGCCCAAAGCCAAAACACACGGTTTGCACCTAAACCCTAATTTGGCCGCGCCTACTCTATGGCAAAGCCATGCTCAACGCTGGCTGCTACAAACGAAGGGTTGCAATAATCAACGGCTACCCTTCTCTTTGACATGCAGATCTCGACCACACAAGCTCGCCACCTGACGCATGGCAACTTGCGGCCCAAAGCCAAAACACACGGTTTGCACCTAGACCATAATTTGGCCGCGCCTACTCTATGGCAAAGCTATGCTCAACGCTGGCTGCTAAAACGAAGGGTTGCAATAATCAACGGCAACCCTTTTCTTTGAGATGCAGATCTCGACCACACAAGTTCGCCACCTGACGCATGGCAACTTGTGGCCCAAAGCCAAAACACACGGTTTGCGCCTAAACCCTAATTTGGCCGCGCCTACTCTATGGCAAAGGCATGCTCAACGCTGGTTGCTAAAACAGAAGGTTGCAATAATCAACGGCTATTTTTCCCTCTGAGATGCGGATCTCGACCGTTCAAGTTCGCCACCTAAATTACGGACCAATGCCAAAACATCACGGTTTGCATCTAAACCCCAAATTTGGTCGCGCCTATTCTTTGGCAAAGCCTTGTCGACTCTACCATGGCCACTGGCATGCCACCATGCCACACGTAACACCTTGCTACATGGTAGGTCTATAAATGTGTATTCCTACGTCTTATCTGCAAGTGCACAGTGCCTTTGGAGGCAGTGGCAAGCACAGGTCGAACCACAGAGAACTAGTGTGTGCAAGGTTGTTCTAAGTGTTTCTCAACTGTTTTCAGGGAAGGTGACTCAAATATATGGCTTTGTTTATAGTCTTTACGACTGAGTTGAAGATTACACATCTAAAGTAAAGATGAAATACAAATATTGAGGTTGCAAGTACTAGGATTATCAAATCCACCACTAGTTTAGGTTATGTGATTCAACTAATTCGAATGCTCTTGTTCCTATGATGAGATAAGGATAAAGTGTCAAGTTTGTCACTTATCTATGGAGTTTCACCAATTGAGGTTTCAATTATCGGTGAGAATACTACTCGAGCATTAGATGTCTAGTTAAGCACAACTAATCAAAGAAATAGCAATAATAATTGAAGTATGAGTGAAACACACTCAACACAATGTTATCCTAACTACAATGGATGCATGACATTCATTGTGAGAGCAGGGCATTGAGGTGTTAGAATTGAACTTCTCTTATACCTTAAGCATGCAAAAACAGTTCAAATAGAGTTGAATAGCAGAACACCAAACTAGGGTTTCATTTTTAATCCTAGCTAAGTAATTTAGAACATGTTAAACATAAACAGACTTCAAATTGAAATTGTAAACTATTATGAACCCTAAAATTGACTAGCTTTTCTCTTACATCAAAAACATGAATTTATACTCTCAAAACATTTCCAACTAACAACTACACTGACCCAAACCTGATTTCTCCCTTGCTTCACCTCTGAATCGACCATGCAGGGGGGTTGTTGGATAAAACCCTAATCCCAACTGCCTCAACCCTAGCTTCTAGGGTAAGAGAAGCTAATGGTTGAGAAAGTGCGAATTAGGGTATGGAGGAGGTGGTGTTGATGATGTTGCTGTCAGGCAAGGTGATGATGGAGGTGGTGATGGCTCTGTGATAGGTATGGGTGAAGGTGAAGAAGAGGGATGGGTTTTCTCTGTTGGAGTCGTGGGAGAAGAAAGAGAAAGTGAAGGAGAGAAATGGAGTTGGTCGAAAGGGTATAGGGTTAGGTGGATTTGCTGTGGAGCGGAGGCATCGAGGTTTGATGAGGAAGGCGGAGTGAGCGTTGGATCTCGGTGAATCCGATGCGTCCGTTGATGCGACCGATGCGTGCGCGGGCTTTGGCTTTCTGCTCCATAGACGCTTGTCTCCAATTCTTTGCTCTTTTGGATCCTCAGTTTCTCCGAGCTTTATTTATTACCTAAAAACACAAAATTAATTAGTACAACTATTTATTCTTGAAAACAAAGAAAATACAGAATCTGGGATAATATCTGATTTCTGAGTACAAAAGATGAGTTAAATGCCAATAAATAGATGTATAAATATGCAATATTTGGCACTCATCAAATACCCCCAAACCTGAATTTTACTTGTCCTCAAGTGAAACAGAAATTAAGAAATCCTAACTATACCCCTGTCGCAGGTCTCTCGAATGCATTTAGCGTATGCACTAAGCCTTTAAACCTCTAGGTGTCCCTAGTGGACGACTTGTAGTCTCGTGAGGGTTTACCAAAGGTGTACCCACAAAACCTTCTCCAACTTCAGAGTGTAAAAGAGTCTCAAGCATCCAAGAAGCTATGAGGACATAGAGTTTCTGCATGCTAGTAACAAGAAGTTAGAACTATCAAAGAACGCATTCTCATCCTTAAGTGCTGAGCGAGAAGTAACCATACCATATGAAAGAATTCGGATTCGATTGTGATCATAAGCCTCGACTTCTGCCTCACCAATAGGGTTTTATGATAATTGCACTCAAAAAGACCGCTTTTTAGTCTCTCATGTGTGCATGCGGGAATAAAGAGAGAAATCCCGCACACGTTGTAGGTAAGAAGGGTAACCTTAGAAATAATTCTGGAGACTCCACAAAAGTGTGGAGAAAAAGAATCTTTTCCGATGATCTCTAAGAAAGGAAATCAACCATTAGCAAGGGTGGGAGTACTCACTTACCTTCTCACCCGATCGGCAATTAATATCACTCTCTCAGCATTCATAGAAACGTCTTCAATCTTCGGTCTTCGGTCTTCGGTCTTCAATAGCTGATGATGAACTTCTGAACTTCACAAAAACTTGACAAACATTTTTTTTTTTAACTTTATGAACTTACATGAAATGAAAATAACAATACAACTCAATTTTTTTACAAACTTCATTAATTCTCATCTTCTTTTCTTTTCTTTCCTTTGTTGCACGTAAACCTTGGACTATATCAACTTTTCTTCAAATATTCTGATGATGCTCCGCTTTGTTGATGACGATGTGTTTCTATGAAAGTGTTGATGTTGTTGAGAGGGAGAGAGAGTGATGCTAACTGCAAATCGATATTTAGAAGGAGTTTTCATCTTTAGACGTCACCCTCATGATTGACGGAATTAGCACTCAAGAGATCAAAAGTAGTGATGAAAGTGGTGCGAAGTTGGGTAGCTCACCATTCCTACCCGGAATTGACGTACGGTGACACACACTCTAAAAGCTTTTCTAGAAAGTCACAAAGAGTGAAGGTCGGTACCTCGCTTGATGTAAAATGGGTAGTCTCCACTATGGGTGATCACAATTCTACTACCGAATATCTAAACAGCACCTAATTCGCCCCATGGTATGGTTAAATCCAACTTTAACGCTCTAATCAACTAAGAAACCTGATTGCGTTCTCCAGTACTTCCAAGTTCTGTTATTTCGGTCAGACTCCCTATGTAAACATAGCTAGAAGCATGCTAGTGACTCTAAAATCTCTAAAAGTTGGAGGTTTTTATTTGCAAAAAGTTTTGATTTGATTTTTTTTTTTTTTCGAATGAAGTAAAACAAAAAGACTAAAAACTCTATATGCAAATCATGTGTGCAGGCAGGAATAAAGAGAGAAATCCTGCACACGTTGTAGGTAAGAAGGGTAACCTTCCGAAATAATTTCTGGAGACTCCACAGAAGTGTGGACAAAAAGAATCTTTTTCTGATGATCTCTAAGAAAGGAAATCAACCATTAGCAAGGGTGGGAGTACTCACTTACCTTCTCACCCGATCGGCAATTAATATCACTCTCTCAGCATTCATAGAAACGTCTTCAATCTTCGGTCTTCGGTCTTCAGTCTTCAATAGCTGATGATGAACTTCTGAACTTCACAAAAACTTGACAAACATTTTTTTTTTGTTAGAATTGACTTGGTGGTAACTAGACACATAAAATAAACTACAATTTTTTTTTTTTTTTTTTTTTTTTTTTTTTTTAACTTTATGAACTTACATGAAATGAAAATAACAATACAACTCATTTTTTTACAAACTTCATTAATTCTCATCTTCTTTTTTTTTCTTTCCTTTGTTGCACGTAAACCTTGGACTATATCAACTTTTCTTCAAATATTCGATGATGCTCAAAACTGGCATTGATGTGTTTCTATGAAAGTGTTGATGTTGTTGAGAGGGAGAGAGAGTGATGCTAACGCAAATCGATATTTAGAAGGAGTTTTCATCTTTAGACGTCACCCTCATGATTGACGGAATTAGCACTCAAGAGATCAAAAGTAGTCTTGAAAGTGGTGCGAAGTTGGGTAGCTCACCATTCCTACCGGAATTGACGTACGGTGACACACACTCTAAAAGCTTTTCTAGAAAGTCACAAAGAGTGAAGGTCGGTACCTCGCTTGATGTAAAATGGGTAGTCTCCACTATGGGTGATCACAATTCTACTACCGAATATCTAAACATCACCTAATTCGCCCCATGGTATGGTTAAATCCAACTTTAACGCTCTAATCAACTAAGAAACCTGATTGCGTTCTCCAGTACTTCCAAGTTCTGTTATTTCGGTCAGACCCCTATGTAAACATAGCTAGAAGCATGCTAGTGACTCTAAAATCTCTAAAAGTTGGAGGTTTTTATTTGCAAAAAGTTTTGATTTGATTTTTTTTTTTTTTTTTTTTTTTTTCCGAATGAAGTAAAACAAAAAGACTAAAAACTCTATATGCAAATCACACCCCCAAACCTAAATCAAACATTGTCCTCAATGTGTCAACAGATGATAAAATTTTAAACAGTCACATACCAAGAGAACTATGCTGAGTAGAGAAAAGGGAAGAGATTACAGGATGTACAATGATGTTGCTAAACCAAAGGAGGATGAATGCTTTGAAAGCAAACAACCAGAGCGCAAGACAAAAAGGTTGGTTAGCACAAATAAGAACTATGCAAAAAGAAAAAGAAAAGGGAAAGAGAATGGATTATTAGTCCATATGTATGTACACAAGTGAACTAGATCAGTCCACATAGATGGGGTCTTCCAAGTCGACGGTCTCAACTTCTGGTGGAAGATGCTCCAGAAATGGTTTGATCTCGACCATTGACTTTAAAGATGTTCTTGTTCGTTTGGGTTTTCAACTTCTGACTCCATGGGTAAAAACGGTGCATTACCACGTATGGTCCCGACCATCGAGAACGTAGCTTTCCGGAAACAAATACAATCTAGTGTTGTACAATAAAACTTTCGTCTGGGGTGAAAGACTTGCGCAGAATGCGCCTGTCATGAAACACTTTCATCCTATGTTTGTACGTTTTGGCACTATCATATGCATCGTTTCTCAATTCTTCTAACTCATTGAGTTGAAGTTTTCTACGGGTTCCAGCCTTATCAAGATCAAAGTTCAACTTCTTCACAACCCAAGTATGCACGGTGTTCTAACTCAAGGTAGATGACATGCTTTTCCGTACACAAGTCTGTAAGGAGACATCCCAATGGGAGTCTTGTATGCAGTTCTATAGGCCCATAAAGCATCGTTTAAGCGCAAAGACCAATATTTCCTAGAAGGATTGACGGTCTTCTCAAGGATATGCTTAATTTCCCTATTAGAAACTTCTACTTGGCCCTTTGGTTTGAGGATGGTAAGGTGTTGCAACCTTGTGAGTGATTCCATACTTGCGCACTAGTGATTCAAAGGGTCTATTGCAGAAATGACTACCTCCATCACTCGATTATTGCCCTAGGGGTTCCAAAACGGGAGAAAATGTTTTCCTTAAGAAAAGAAAGAACAACTTTCGGTCGTTGGTTTTGGATGCAATGGCCTCTACCCACTTAGAGACATAATCAACAAAGAACAAGAATGTATAACTTACCTTCGGAGTTAGGAAATGGACCCATGAAATCAATACCCCAAACATCAAAATAGCTCAACAATCAATATGGGTTGTAAGGGCATCATGTTTCTCCTAGAGATACTTCCTAATTTCGGCATCGGTCACAAGCAACACAAAAAGCATGGCAATCCTTAAACAGTGTTGGCCAATAGAAACCGCTTTGCAAGATCTTTGCAGCAGTTTTCTTGGCACTAAAGTGGCCTCCACATGCATGGTCATGACAGAAATAGATGACGTCCCTTTGTTCAGTGGGGACACATCTCCTAATGATTTGGTCTTGGCGTACTTAAACAAATATGGGTCATCCCAAAGGAAATGTTTAACTTCAGCCAAGAACTTAGAACGGTCTTGTTTAGACCAATGCAAGGGCATTCTACCTGTAGCAAGGTAGTTCACAATATCAGCAAACCAAGGCATCTCAGACACAAGCATCAATTGCTCATCAGGGAATGATTCCCTAATTAGCACAGACTCATCACCAGATTCAACATTCAACCTAGACAAGTGATCGGCAACAACATTCTCTGACCCTTTCTTATCTCGAATTTCGAGGTTAAACTCTTGTAGCAAGAGTATCCATCGAATTAGACGAGCCTTAGCATCTTTCTTAGAGAAGATATCTCAATGCAGCATGATCAGAATAAATGATGACCTTAGACCCTATCAAATAAGATCTAAACTTATCTAATGCAAACACAACAGCTAGCAACTCTTTCTCAGTTGTGGAATAATTCAGTTGAGCATCGTTAAGTGTTTTACTAGCATAGTAGATCACATAAGGGAGTTTGTCTACTCGTTGGCCTAAAACATCTCCTACAACATAGTCAGACGCATCACACATAATCTCAAATGGTAATGACCAGTCAGGTGGTCTCGACTATAAGGCAGAGATGTAAGGAGAGCCTTGATTTGCTCCCATGCTTCCTTACAAGCATCATCAAAGACAAATGCAACATCTTTTGCAAGAAGATTGCACAAAGGTCGTGAAATTTTACTAAAGTCTTTGATGAATCGGCGGTAAAAACCCGCATGGCCTAGAAATGATCGGATGTCCCTCACAGAACGAGGTTGAGGCAAGTGTTGAATGAGATCTACCTTGGCTTTGTCTACTTCTATGCCTTTTCCGAGATGATATGCCCTAGAACAATGCCTGAGTTAACCATGAAATGACATTTTTCCCAATTCAAGACCAAACTCTTTTCCTTACACCTAATCAGCACACAAGTGAGGTGATGCAAACACTCATCAAAAGAAGAACCAAACACCGAAAAATCATCCATAAAAATCTCAAGAAACTTATCTACCATGTCGGAAAATATGCTCATCATGCAACGTTGAAAAGTAGCGGGTGCATTGCACAGCCCAAAAGGCATACGACGATAAGCAAATGTTCCATAGGGACATGTAAATGTGGTCTTTTGTTGGTCTTCGGGTGCTATGTGAATTTGGTTGTAGCCAGAATAGCCATCTAAGAAGCAGTAGTGACTATGTTTTGCTAACCTTTATAGCATTTGGTCAATGAAGGGAAGGGGAAAGTGGTCTTTCTTGGTTACTGTGTTCAGTTTTCTATAATCAATACAAACTCGCCACCCTGTGGTCACACGGGTGGGGACAAGTTCATTCTTCTCATTTTGAACTACAGTAATGCCCAGACTTCTTGGGTACTACTGAATGGGACTGACCCACTGGCTATCGGGGACGGGGGTAAATGATACCCGCATCAAGCGGTTGAGAATCTCACCCTTGACAACATCTCTCATGTTGGGGTTAAGTCTCCTTTGCATTTCCCTAGATGGTTTAGTGTTTTCTTCAAGGTTTATGTGATGCATGCAAATTGTGGGACTTATACCCTTAAGATCGGAGATGGTCCAACCTAAAGCTCCTTTATGTTCTTGAAATACTTCTAAGAGTCTACTTTCATGTGCTGTGTCTAAACATGATGCAATAATCACAGGTAAAGTGTCAGAAGGACCTAAGAAAGCATACTTCAAGGTATCAGGTAATGGTTTCAAATCAAGCTTAGGTGGTGTGTCAAGAGGTGGGGCAGATTTGGTATCAGAGAGTGGAAGAGGTTCCACTGCATTCTGCCACTTAGCAATATCCATGGGTGGCACAAACTCTAGCAAAGAGTGGACTTCACTAATGTACTCAGAACTGAAGAGATCTAAGTCAAAATTGTCTAAACATGCTTGTACAGGATCCACAGGTAAGATGTCAGACAATGAGTCTTGAATCAGACTCTCAATCATGTTAACCTCGTGCAATTCATCATCATCACACTCTATGGGTTGTTGGTTCACACGAAAGACATTCAGTTCTCTGATCATGTTGCCAAAAGACAAATTCAATATCCCGCTACGAAAATTTATGATAGCGTTTGACGTTGCCAAGAAGGGACGTCCTAAGATAACGGGAATATGATTTTCAGGATTTTGCACAGGTTGAGTATCTAACACAATGAAGTCCACAGGGAAATAAAATTTATCAACCTTGATTAGCACATCTTCAACGATTCCCCGAGGGACTTTCACAGATCTGTCCGCTAATTGTAGCGTAACAGGAGTGGGTTGCAATTCTCCAAGACCTAACTGCACATACACAGAATATGGCAGTAGATTCACACTAGCTCCTAAGTCCAATAAAGCTTTTCTGATTGTATGATCACCTATAGTACAAGAGATAGTTGGGATACCTGGGTCTTTAAACTTAGGTGGGGTCTTGTTTTGAATAATTGAACTTACTTGCTCGGTGAGAAAGGCACTCTTATGCACATGAAGCTTTCGCTTTTGTGTGCACAGGGTCCTTCAAAACTTAGCATAGGCGGTATTTGCCTGATTGCTTCGAGAAATGGAATGTTTATGTTAACTCTTTTGAACAATTCCAACATCTCGTTGTATTGGGTACCCCCGTTGTGGAAATGGAGCAACAGGAACATGTTGGCGCAGAACATCTATATCAAAGTAGGACTCTTGGTTTTCTCAATGGGCTCGATTCTTTCTCTTGAGTAGATGTTTTTACGTGGTGATGTGTGTACTGGGGAGTCTGATGTAGACTCGCTTGACGGTGGTACACCTACATGGTTCTCAACAATTCTACCACTACGGAGAGTGGTGACAGCATTCGCTTGACTATGTGAAGTTTCATTGCAGGTAGAGGAGCCTGCTTGAAACACATTCTTTGGATTTTGTTGGGGTTGACTAGGAAGTTTTCCTTTTTCTCTCTCATTCAATGCATCACAGATTTGACCTATCTTAAGATCTAGGTTTGCGAGACGTTGGTCGGTGGTTTTCTCAAGTCTGGAAAGATTTTGGGTTAACATAACGACACAGTCTTCAAAGCTAGTCTTTTTCTCCACGGGGTACTGAGGATGTGGTTGTACTTGGGGGTTTCTAGGATATGAGTATCCTTGGTTGTTATTTGTTGGTCCCCCTTGTACAGGTCCCTTGGACCATGAAAAGTTAGGGTGGTTCCTCCACCCTGGGTTGTAGGTTTGAGAATAAGGGTTGTTCTCTTGCCTTTGGTATAATGCATTGGCTTGCTCGGCTTTAGACTCTTGAAATGCATGTAAGTCTGGGCAGCTTTCCACTAAGTGGTCAGAACTATGGCATGCGGCACAAGTGGCCATATCAATTTGGTCACGGAGAGTAGGGGCATTAGATTTTACATTCTTTTCCAACTCAAGCACTTCTATTCTCAGGGACAAAGATGCCATTTTTGCATTTCCCTCAAAGTCGACTCGATTCTATGAACATTTTGTGCGGGGGTAGTCCTTCTCGGTTCACGGATGGACTCCCACTGTTGAGTCTTTCAGCGACTTCGATTAAGAAAGTCAAGCGTCATCAGCACTCTTGTCAATAAATGCACCATTGCACATTGACTCGACTGTGGTACGGGTTCTAACATCTGGACCCTCATACAATATTTGCACGAGTCTCCATTTTTCAAAACCATGGTGGGGACATTGGAGTAATAATTCATTGAATCGCTCCAAGTACTTTGCTAGAGTTTCGTCTTCTAATTGAACAAAACCATTTAGACTTTGGAGAATTGTCGCCGTCTTATGGTTGGGGAAAAACTTTTTGAAAAACTCTTTTGTGAGGTCATCCCAGGTTCTAATGGATTGTGGTTGTAGGGCATGAAGCCAAGACTTGGCTTTGTCTTTCGTGAGAAAAAGGAAACAATCTCAATTTGAGGGACTCCTCTGTCATTTGGTTAAAACGCAGAGTCCCACAAATATCCTCAAAGTCTCTCACGTGATGGTAGGGGTTCTCAGCATTGACCCCTCTAAACACGGGTAGCATATGAATAGTGCTTGCTTTCGGTTCAAACCGACCAAAGCATCGGGCCGGTAAGAATGATGCAAGAGGGCTGGCTTGCCCTAGTTGGGTACATGTAGTCCTTGAGACTACGGGGTTGGTTAAGTTCCTCACCCATGGTTTCTGTTTCAGATAGGTCTGGGCTTGGGTTTTCTGTTGAAGAACTGGGTATGCTTACGATTTCGTCCGGGCGGATTCTAACTAGTCGATTTGTTTGGTCTCTAAAAGACACAATCATAGCCTAGCTAGCGCATCTAGCATGTTAACATACAAGCAAGATCAACACATATAAGCAAAAACTCAAAAGTGACCCACCAAAATAAACATACAAGCCCAAAAGATGGCTTTTTGAAGTTATGAAGCCCTACTGAATAGGTTTGATTTCAGCCCAGATGATGTGGGCTTAGTTTGGTGCAGAAGCAGAGCCCAAGTTTTGGGTTTCTGTTAGCCCAGCAGCTCAGCTAAGGTGGGCTTCAGCTGTTGTTGCACAGCCCAGTATGTGGGCTTCAGTTTGTTAAATTTTTACAGCACTGGTTTGAGTGCACAGAGCAACAACAGAATACAATTTCACACAAAATGCACAGCTCAGTGTTTGTGCAGGTTGGATTATGCTCAGCACAGTTTATGTGCTCAAAACAACATGGAGCAACACAACACTGCTCAGCCTATGCAGAAATTGGCAGATGAGCACAACACAAGATGTGAGTAAAAACTGTGTGAAGTGCACAGGGGAAAGGTTGTGCTCACTCAATGGTGAAGCATGTGCAGGGTGTGATTTGAAAAACGACTAACTGCTATTACTATATCTGCTACTCAACAATCACTCCAAATCATACAAATTGCAGGAATTAAAGCATAACAGTTCAAAGCATTTCAGATATGAATTTCACAGACTTAGCAGAAGAAACAACAAATAATCAATGCTAGCCTTTACAGACATGCTCGGCGGGGTTAGTTGATCTCAAATGCCACGAGTTCGAGATGGCAACAATAGTATTCAAATGCCACAGGGTATGGGAACAAGTAGGCTCTACAGCTTCAGGGGGCTGGAGCTCAGGGCAGATGAGATATGCTCAGGTTATGGCTTCTCAGCTAGCAAGGTAGCAGGGTAGCTAATTCAACAGGGTTACACAGAATTTCTATTCAAACTCACAGCTGCAGAAATTTGGAGAATGCACACAGCATCAATCTCAGGTGTAAGCAACACCTACCAAGGAAGCTAGTTTATCAGTCAATTCTGTTTCAAAGAGTTACAGGGCATGCTCAGGTGCAAAAAATGAGGTTGACAGCACTCTTGGCAGAAGAGAACTAACACAAAGTTTCAAGCAAGGTTAAGCATGCACAAGAGTAGAGGGTGTGTGGCATCAACTCACTCAGTTGATGTCACTTGAGCTTTCAGCCAACTTGGCTATCCAAGCTAAGAAATTACAGCTCATGCACACAACACAGGTTGCAGCTCAAACTTGTAGCTTCAGGGGCTAGCAAGGGAGCAGGGCTATCATGCAGTCAAGGTAATGCTTGGCAAGGTATCTAATTCAACAGGTGAGTGAGGTCGGCATTCAACACAACACAGTCACCACGGGGGAATGGATAGCTCACAGTCTTTGTGCACAAGGTCAAACAAACAAATAAACAAACAATCATTCATTCATTCATGTGAGGAAGGTTGAGACACAATACCACCAGTATTAACTGGGTTTAGGCATTTCCACCTTGGTTCTGCTCTTTTTCTTCTCCTCCTTGGGTTAGCTCAGCTGCACAGCTTGTACCTGTCAGCTTAACAACCAATTTCAGTTCCCAGAGTTACACAGTCAAAACAAAAGAGCAAGAATGCTATGGCAGAGCTCAGAGCTATGCCTGAGCTAAAGATTGAGCCACAGTGTGGAATAGCTTGGTGCACTGGTATGCACCAAATGCAAAATTTATACACAGATGGTTAACTAAGCTACACAATAAGGTTGTATGCAATTGTAATTGAAGATATGCAATAAAAGATGCAAGGAAAGAAAACTACAGCTAAGCTATGCTAAGAGAAGCTAAAATCAGGGATTCAAAGCAGAAATATACAAGGTTGAAATGAAACTCAGTGATGTAAGCAACAGAAGATAGCACAGATGATTCAAAGCCAAAATGTACAGGGAATGGTTGAAAAACAGTAAAATGAAGCTTTAAAGAACAAATAGCACACTACCAGCTCCCCGGCAGCGGCGCCAAAAACTTGGTAGGTCTATAAATGTGTATTCCTACGTCTTATCTGCAAGTGCACAGTGCCTTTGGAGGCAGTGGCAAGCACAGGTCGAACCACAGAGAACTAGTGTGTGCAAGGTTGTTCTAAGTGTTTCTCAACTGTTTTCAGGGAAGGTGACTCAAATATATGGCTTTGTTTATAGTCTTTACGACTGAGTTGAAGATTACACAACTAAAGTAAAGATGAAATACAAATATTGAGGTTGCAAGTACTAGGATTATCAAATCCACCACTAGTTTAGGTTATGTGATTCAACTAATTCGAATGCTCTTGTTCCTATGACAGATAAGGATAAAGTGTCAAGTTTGTCACTTATCTATGGAGTTTCACCAATTGAGGTTTCAATTATCAGCTGAGAATACTACTCAGAGCATTAGATGTCTAGTTAAGCACAACTAATCAAAGAAATAGCAATAATAATTGAAGTATGAGCTGAAACACACTCAACACAATGTTATCCTAACTACAATGGATGCATGACATTCATTGTGAGAGCAGGGCATTGAGGTGTTAGAATTGAACTTCTCTTATACCTTAAGCATGCAAAAACAATTCAAATAGAGTTGAATAGCAGAACACCAAACTAGGGTTTCATTTTTAATCCTAGCTAAGTAATTTAGAACATGTTAAACATAAACAGACTTCAAATTGAAATTGTAAACTATTATGAACCCTAAAATTGACTGGCTTTTCTCTTACATCAAAAACATGAATTTATACTCTCAAAACATTTCCAACTAACAACTACACTGACCCAAACCTGATTTCTCCCTTGCTTCACCTCTGAATCGACCATGCAGGGGGTTGTTGGATAAAACCCTAATCCCAACTGCCTCAACCCTAGCTTCTAGGGTAAGAGAAGCTAATGGTTGAGAAAGTGCGAATTAGGGTATGGAGGAGGTGGTGTTGATGATGTTCTTTGTCGGAGCAAGGTGATGATGGAGGTGGTGATGGCTCTGTGATAGGTATGGTGAAGGTGAAGAAGAGGGATGGGTTTTCTCTGTTGGAGTCGTGGGAGAAGAAAGAGAAAGTGAAGGAGAGAAATGGAGTTGGTCGAAAGGGTATAGGGTTAGGTGGATTTGCTGTGGAGCGGAGGCATCGAGGTTTGATGAGGAAGGCGGAGCGAGCGTTGGATCTCGGTGAATCCGATGCGTCCGTTGATGCGACCGATGCGTGCGCGGGCTTTGGCTTTCTGCTCCATAGACGCTTGTCTCCAATTATTTGCTCTTTTGGATCCTCAGTTTCTCCGAGCTTTATTTATTACCTAAAAACACAAAATTAATTAGTACAACTATTTATTCTTGAAAACAATGAAAATACAGAATCTGGGATAATATCTGATTTCTGAGTACGAAAGATGAGTTAAATGCCAATAAATAGATGTATAAATATGCAATATTTGGCACTCATCACTACACGTTTTCCCATGAAAACACTCGAGACATCTAACACATGTCACAAACTGGGGGATGCTCATAGAGGGTATTGGTTTGGCGGTTTACAGCGTGCGGCGTACACTACACCCGTTACATGAAAGTGTCATATGAATAAGGCAGTTAGTAAATAAAGGGAGTAATGGTGAAACGCTTTCCTTCATTATGGAACATCAATTCCAGGCGTTACCGGTTACCACCTCCTCCAATTTACTCATCTGTTTCTATTTCTTACAAGACCAGAGTAAGTTTCACTTTGACTTGTATAAATAGGTCTTACCTAATTCCACCGAACAACAAGTTTTGGTCAGGAGCATACAACACTCAGAAACCACTTGCTAGCTTTCCCATCTATTAGCTTTCACTTTCTGATACAAGTCAAACAACTACTCTTCTAGAATCAACTATTATGGTCTCAACACTTTCTTCGTTTCCCTCCCTAAAACCAACCCTTCTCCTTCACTTTGTGACCGAAGCAAGTCTGGAACGACCATTTCTTGGTTTAGGCCGGATTTGTACAGATTGATCTCTCGAATCTAAAGTACTCCCTTGCAGTACATTGTTTAGGGTCTAGACTCAGTATTTCACCCACTCACGCGAAATTACCGAAATCAGCAGAAATCGTTTTCACCCTCAAACAACTTCTAAACTAATTTCTTATTCTAAAGCATGAAGATTGTCTGGAACTGCGTTGTTAACATGTGGATATTCTAATTAACCAATTGCACAAAAAAAATTCGCTATTAGAAAGTACTGAAAATAAACTTGCGTGGTCCTTGAGACCATTGTTTTTCTATCAGTGTTATCTGACTCTGCAAGCGATATAGGATCTCGTACACTAAACAACTTAATGCATTATTGTAGTACACATTAAATCGTAAACTACAAAGCAATCCATGTAGAAGATGATGAGGAGGGAGATAATGGTGGTGGTAGTGATGTTACTAAGTCTCATTCGTTCTTAGTGATCGAGTTTTATGGAGACCTATCCAAGCACCAACAACTTGGTTAGAACTGGATCGGAGACCTTGAGATTCACTTACTCTGAAACATTAGGGAAATGTCCTATTATTGACTTGGCTTTTTAGTATCGACTTTCTATTAGAGAGGCATGTAATAAAAAAAGGTGGTCTCAGCAAAAGATACTTTCTTATCATCAAAACCAAAAAAAAAAAAACATAGGGTCTGTATGGGAGCCTCGGAAATGGCATAACATATTCTTGAATAGTTTATCTTAATTTAATTTATGATAACCTTGTTATTGGTTAGCTTTAATGTTGTTTGTCTAAAATTCTATCATATTTTGGGCTAGGTTAATTTGTGTTTGTTTGACTCTAGAAATAGGTTAATATAAATACTTATTTTTAAGGCAATTACTTATTTTAAAGGAAAATAACTGTCTAACCCAGGTGAGGATACATGTATCCCAGGTATTTGGAAGAACACCATAACCTCACCTTTTTAGCTTCCTAAAATCAAGGAAGGTTTAGTAATCCTTATCCAGGATTGGAGTTGCAGTGAGACAAACAAAATTTAACCGTTTTGTTTTTCACTGGATAACCCAACCTAGGTTGGGATATCCAGGGTACCAAACACAACCATAGTTTCTCCCACATGTTGAACTACGGGTACTCTAGACATTTAAAACAGAAACGCTATGATGTTTGATGCGCAAGTATATAACAAAGATTGTATGAGTTCATACATGCCTCTCTAATAGAAAGTCGATACTAAAAAGCCAAATCAATAATAGGACATTTCCCTAATATTTCAGAGTAAGTGAATCTCAAGGTCTCCGATCCAGTTCTAACCAAGTTGTTGGTGCTTGGATAGGTCTCCATAAAACTCGATCACTAAGAACAGTAACATTACCTTAGTAACCTCGCTACCACCACCATTATTTCCCTAATGTTTCAGAGGAAATTCTCAGAGATTTTTTTTGGTGTAATTGATGTTAATCGATTAAAGAGGGTTTGTTTTTGGTGGATTGGTTTTGGTTTGGTTGGTGGCTATTGGCAACAAGTTTTCCTTTAGCAAACAACTTTGGATTCTTCGTGTAAGATTAAGCTATTTATGGGATTACCTCTGAGGCTTTGTCTATTGCTGACACCATGTATGCTCTCCCAATGTGAGTCTTTTGGTGTTTTCTCTTAATACCTGAAATTACTGATTTTTTTAGTTTTATCACTATCTGGTAAGATTGTCGGTACTAAAGCTACATTAGTGGAGGGAGTCATGACCCTTAGGTTTTGGTGGTTTCTCTACGTAACTATGAACATCTTGGCCTTTTGGAGTAGGTAGATGGGATTTGAGTTTACCGGGAAAGATATTTTTTAGCGAATCATTCCTTACTCAGTTTGAGCCTTTACTCTGATTATTTCTTAATTATCTACAGGGGTCATAAATATAACCTCGATCTCTTATATTTTCATGTTATATACCCTCGCGTCTCATCATTTTTCATGAGGAATCCTATATAGCTATGGCATACAGAGTACCGAGCATGAAGATTAATGATTATTTTGAATTTATTATTAGTACAATCTTGAAGATTTTGGTAATAGTAATTCTTATGTAAGAAGAGCTTTGCCTTTTATGATCCCGAGTAGCTAATAATTGTAGCTCATATCCTTGCACGTTTTGCACCAATTGATTTGTTTCCCTTAATTAGATTATATGACTCTCATCTGAGATTTGCTATGCGAGAAGTCCAATAGTAGACCTCCAAAGGCATCATATGTTGCAAGATCAAATATTGCATCACCGTGATCCGAAGCATGTGATGAATAAAATAATGAAATGTCAAATGCTTGGGAAATCGTGTGCACAACAACGAATATGCCTACTTACATTTGATCATGCAGTGCCACCCATGTAACGTTACTTTGGTCAGCAGCTAATTAATTAAGAAAACATAATAAACTTTCCTGCTCATAATGATCGGTTTGGTTCCATCTTATGTATCATTGTCTAAATCTAAAGAGGCTTTCTTGGGTAGGTTATGAAGGCTATGCCACCTCGCCTAAAGCTCGGTGGGAGATGTACAAGCTAGCCTTACCACTTTGGAGGAAAAATGTAAATTCGGATTGGTTCACTCATTTATGAATTGGTGGCGAGTTGGGATCAGTTAGACTTTTAAAAAGGTATTACTGTTTCTTATGATTTTATTATCACAACTATCATGCCTGAATTATACAATGACAACAGTTGGTGAGAATTTCAGTTGCTTAATAACTTTTTATCTTAGTAGAGTTTCTTATAATTTCTTGCTTCATATCTTATAAAAGCTTTAATTCGTGCAAAGTTAGAAATTGGGGTTTCCATGTTTTCTACAGGTAATTAGGTAGGCATAGGTCTGAAAACTATGTACTTTCTATTGTCTCGATGTAGAAAACAGGGTTAGACATTAGTTTAGAATCAAATATGGAAGTTATTCTCATTACTCAAGATTTTTAATGTCCATGTGTATATGACAAGTCAGATGAAATTGAACTTTAGAATTTAGATGGTTATAAATGTGGATGCTTTAGATGTAGAATGTGTGTGCTTTCTATCATCCGGATGTAGAAAACAGGTCGGATAATAGTTTGGAATCAAGTATGGATTTCAATAGTGTTATTCTCATTGCTCAAGGTTTTTAATTTCCATGTTTATATGGCAAGTTGGATGAAATTAAACTTTAGAATTTATATGGTTATAAATTTGGATGCTTTAGACATAGATTCTCATGCAATGGTTAGTTAAGTTATTTGACTTATTTCTAATTTAGAAGGGGAACGTGCTTCTTTTAGTGTAATCTAACTTGGGAGAATAAATTTATTTGCGCAATAAATAGTCTACAAGGCAATGTTCTGCATTTAGTGTAAACTTATTCAGAACAAGTTTCGAGGGTTCGTTGGTACATACGTCAATGAAGTACCAAGATTATTTCATTGAATTTATTTCATATTTGTGTAATTAACTTTAATATGGAGTTTGGGGATACTATTTGAATGCTATAATCTTTTTAGTGGCTAATGGAGAATATTGAAGTTAGTGGTGCAATGGGTGGAGCTGGTGGGTCATATATACTCATACAATGTTTGAATGGTTTGATAAATTATGGATCATTTGGGTTGGTTTTTGTTTAGAATGTATATTAGCGAATCAATGATCAATCACACAGCTATGATCTTAGAAGAACCCTTAAAAAAATATTTCTAGCAGTAGGATATGTTTTATTATATTAGTTGGGATTGATTGCGTAGTATGATTGTATGAGTCTTTGGCCTGAATATTTCGAGTTCATACTCTGCAACAAGGTGGTCATCGATACGGGAGGACAATGAAAGGATTACTATTTTCCATAGTCAAGGATGGGCACAAATCTTTGTTGGCTTAAGCTTTAGGTAGTCAAGGAAGGGCACAAATATTTGCTGGATTAAGCTTTAGGTTGAAGGTAGCTTCACTTTTGCTGCATACCTTTATCATGATCATTCACAAATGTGTTTGTCTTCGGGAAAAAAATGAAGAATTGGAATTTGTATACATATGTTTTAGGAGATTGATGTTTATTTATTGGCACAAGATCCCAGTCATGATGCTGATACTCATTGCTATATTGAATTTGATAATTCTATGCTTTTATGTGCTTGCTTTGCTAATGTTATTTACTAACCGGTAACTCATATTTAGTTTTATTTCATTTTTATTCGCGTATCTATGCAGATTCTTCGTTCAGTTGTTGTTGGATACGCAGATGAAGACCTGATAAAGGCTTGACTACGAGTTCCAGTTTGATAAAATTCTCAAACGGTAACCTCTGCACGAATACCTATAACTTTTTAATTGAGTTAAATAGTTTTCTTAAAATACAAAACACGACCACCACTAATGAGATAACCGTCCGAGATCTTCTTCTATGGGATGTCAACGTGAGGAATTACCAAATGAGTTTACATTTTGATATCAGACCTGTAGTGACTTTTTTACTGGATTTCTTATGTTGCTTTCAATAGAGCGATCTGTTGCACTCAATTGTCCCATAAAAAATGTTTTTCTTTTTGATATATTGGGTGATTGAGTGACAACATTGTGCTCCCTGTGTATTACAAAAATATTTAGTTACTTTTTGTGGCTGACTTAATCAGAAGCGAGTACCAACTAAACATTTGTTTATCTGAATATCCAGAATATTTTGATGTGCTTTTTATGGTTCGGCCTCTAGCATATTCTTTAAAGTTGCTCAATATTCGTTATACGTACATTTAGTCATTACTGATTTACTACGTACATTGATCATTGCTCTATATGGGAGTTTTTTCTTCTGTCTTGATCGTCACGTGAGTCATTACTTATGTTCCTTTTAGCTATCGGCTCTAAAATCTCTGACTACCTCATGAAACATCAAATTTTCACACATGATTGACCAACGGACTTTCAGAAAATTCTTGGGTAGGTTGACGCTATCATATTAGAAATACATATACATAATTACTCTTTCTTTTTTGGCGAGGGCATAAGCCTTTGTGTATGTATTTAGCTCCGTGTTAGGTGGTATGTAAAGTCTAAGCATGGCCACTGTAATAGTGTGAACTCAGTAGTAAGTTGCTTTGGTAGTTTCTTCACTTTTGGTTTAATGGAGTCATCGGCTAATCTGCAAGATTCCAGTTTCTTGGAATATGGAAAAGAAATGTGTACGAGACAATAATATGGTAGAATGTTCTTTTTTTTCGTGGCACGTATGCCTTTTAAAACTAGGCCAACAAGTGTTTCAATGTTGCATAAATCTGAAGGTTTTTAACTTTTTAGTGAATAACAACTAAATCGTGTTTCTTTCATTAAATTTATTACTATTTGGAGAATAATATGTTGCACCAATCTAACTCCGGTTGGTTCTTCGTGTTAATTTGCAGATAATTTGCTGAGCTTGGACACTTGGAGAGATCAGTTGTACTCGCCGCTACTCACCCTACCCGTTATGTGTTCCCTTCTGTAGCAACGACACAGTGGCAAGATCCAGCACATAGGATATATATATCTACTACCATTAGCGCCACACGTAACAAACTCATAGCAAGCACTTACGTGTTTCTGACCATTTCTTTCATAAAATCAATATCGATTCGTAAATTTGGGACTCATCAGATGTATGCTTTGTACGTTGGCTGGGCAATGTGTACTTTTTTGTTTAACTTTGGGTCATTTCAAATTATATATATGGATGGATTATTTATGTGATGGGTTCACTCACTTGGGTTGTTATTTATGCGTTTGTGTGTCAGGGGAAACAGGATACCCTCTTTATTCACATCTTGGGTCAGGCTAGACTTTCGCGGAATACATGAATGGTTAATTTAAATTTTATATCTAATTTATTGAACTCAATAGATATCTTATTGAGTTCTTTGTGAATTGAATTGTTTGGAAAGAAAAATGAGATGCCTTTTCCCAACATAGAAAATGGTTAATAAGTTGTCAATGAGATGTTATCTTATTGTTTTCTTAGTTGGTAAGTCATTTTTTACATAAAAGTTATGAAGAGGGCTATGCTGGAGTATGATTTTTTTTCCCCACTCTTGGTCTTATACCAAGGGAAACCTATTGGCCTATCTAACCCTTAACAGTGCTTACAGAAGTTACAATTAGATGTTCATCTTATGTGTAGAATATAGGTTTTATGTTGGCAATGTTTGAAGTAACTTCATGATTACAAGTATTTTCTTGACTTGCCATTTTTATCCAACTAATTTTGTTGGTCCTGATGTTTATCTCACATGGATCTTCCCGCCTCATTAATAATGATGGTTAATTTTGCTGCCAAAAATATTGTATGGTAAAACCATTGTGTGTGGCTATATGGAGTTTGAAAATGGTGATCATGGTTATTTCTACTGCGGACAAATGCAACTCACAAGTACATTGCATGATGCTGGCATGAAGGTGAAAGTAATACTCATGTTGGAATATATTCAGTCTTCCCATCGCATCATGAAAAAAGAAGGTGAAAGTAAACTAAAGATTTTCTCGTTTAGTTTTATCTATGACATAGTAATTTACGCTTTACACAAACAGAATAAGAAGCAGTGATAATAACGACAGTAATGAAATGGGATATGATTCATATGAATGAATGTATTAGATGGTTATTATAAGACCGGATCATACTTTAACATAAGCATAAGCATAGAGCCATATTATTTGACGAGTAGTGGGTTTTACACTACCCGTAATCATGATTTTAAGTGGTAACCTTGGTTATTTTTTTTCTAAAAACTAATGTGGTAATATAAGACCCCAGATGCAGACATGGTCGGGATGGTTTTCTCAAAATTTTGGAGTCCTTTCTTTTTTTTCTTTTTAAGTTCAATGTTAAATTTCTTCTGGGCTTATTTATAGGACTGATGTTGTGTCATTTATATACATTTGAATTACTATGGCGTTTAGGCCTTGGTTTTAGGATAAACTACAACGCATCTTACCTTCATTTATGTTAATTAGGTAATAATAAATGGTTTATGCATTGTTATTATCTATCCTACTTTGGATGAGTTTGACTTCTTTTTTCTTCTTCGTTTGGCTTATTTCTGTTTAGATGAAGAAGAGCAAAGTAAAACACTATTGCACCCAGGGAAGAGAAAAATAATTGCATTGTTCCCCTAACAACAGTTGACAATATTACTCAGGGTATTCTGATCAAGTATCTTTATCAGATTCTGCTTACTGAGCATGAAAGAGAACTTGGTGAAACAAATGAAAATAGTGAAAAACTGCAACAAACTTGCAAGAGCTTCTGGATAGTATTGCAGAAGGTATCTATTCTTTTACTGTTTGTTCTGCTTGAGGTATTGATGATATTTTACTACCAAAGCAAGTTTTCAATACATAGTCTGTCGGCATACAAAACATAACAGGGTGTGTTGACTTATTAACTTTGTGGAGGTATACTAACCTGATGTCACATTGCAGACAGATGGCCGGAGGTAGTTATCTTATACAAATGATATAATTAGTAACCCGATATTTTCGTTGACTTTAACGAGTTTTGTGAGTCTGTTTTTGTCCGATCTATTTCAACTTTATGGGGGTGGCATATTCTTTTTTTTTTTTCCATGGTTCATAACAATGATTTTGTTAGCATCAAAGATTCTTACATCTTTTTCGTGTTGAATGGTAGCTGAATTGCTGGCATCGTTTCTATATATGACAACAATGGATGCTGCCTATATTTGGAATCTCCTGTTAATGGGAAAATCGCTCACTGGCCTGGTTGCAGAACATGTCCAAGACTGTCAGCAGGTTAGTTGCATCAGTCTAATATAACTTCCTATAATCCTACAAACAATTCTGAAGCACGGGAAGGGTTACGGTTTTGTTAGCAGTTGAAGGGTTTTTGTGTATGATATCAATGCGTAACATAGTTTTCACTAAGGAGCTAGAGGATGGCTGCAGAGAGGATGATGGAGGTTCAGAAAGGGAGACAGAAGTAAACTTAAGATCCTAATGTTAGGGTTAAATGTGTATAAAGAAGGGGGTGGGGTACATTCTCTTCTTCTTTGTTTTAGCTCAAATGGCAGAGCGCATGGTTTTAACCATGTAGTTGTGGGTTCGACTCCCACAGATGGCGTATTTATCTGAGTAAACCAGAACTTTACATGCTTCAGATACCAGTATATAGTGCGACATACGTGTACATGTAGAAAACCTTTTATCTCTATACATTGTTTTCTATCAATTAGATACTCGATCTTTGTTTTCAAAGACTTTACTCTAGAGGAGAATATGTTGATAGTTGCTCTTATATGCTTTAGATACCGGTATATTCGGACATCATTAATCATTGATCTCCGAGTTGATTCTTTTTACCCATTTTCTCTATTATACAACAATCCGATGCAATGTCACTTATTTTGGGGTTATTTAATCACATTTGTTTTATTAGATAAGAAGCTTGAAGAACGAAATATTTTGTCACATTATGGTAATTGGACCATGGATGTTGAGTGATAATAAGATTCTGTTACTTTTAACTGCTATACCCATTAGGTGTTTCACTTTCTTATGAGATGGGATGAAAATTGGAAATCTCTAAGTATTTAGACATGAGATGAGAACTGAGAGCAGAACTGACCCATGCTCGGATGATGTTGAAAGGCGTGAGAAAGTTGGCGACGTAAGGAAAAGGTTGGATTTGATGAATTCTAACAGTTTCTCAGTGAAAGATGGAGGGATTAGGGGTTAATCTGTTGATAAGCTATGCGGTGGTTGTTCTAAAAGTAGTCAAGTTTTCTTACATACTAACATAAGAACCTGTCTTTTTGTCAGTGTCAAACACGAAATACTACATTATATATTCTGAAACATGTATGATAGGCTTTCTATTTACTAAAGTTTAGTGTTAATTTGATACCTTGCTAAAACTAAAACATTTTTTTAGCAAGGGGTTAAAAATGTAACATTTGCAACATTTCATATTGAGATTCGGATAATATTGTTGCTTTTACTAGAATTCTGATAAATTATCATGTAACAAAAAGATATGAAGATCTTTCTACGTGAAATTAGCTTAGGAGTACATCATAAGAATGAGCAATGGAAGTCCTATTCAAGAGGAGTGCAAACTTAACCTTGCACTACATACCTCATGTTATTTCCATACGGTGAGCTGAGTTGGAAACTTGGGATGACTCTTGAATAGTTTGACAATTTCCATATTTTCCAGTGGATGTGAAAGCATTCTACCATTCTAAGAGAAAAAAACTATTTTCAGAGTTATTAGTAAATGCTTGGGAATCAACCGAACATATTCTTCTATACTATCTCAAAGTGATTCTGAACAAGAATTTTACAAATATATGGTATCCGTCCGCGAAAATCTGGAGAAATTAAAATAGAAACTGTGACAATTCAAACAACGAATATTCTGAACCGGCGTAGGAAATATCTGAACTCGAGAGAGTAAACAACGAATATTCAAGGATAGTTGAATGCCAAAATATTCATGGACGGATAAAAACACATATTCATTCACTTTTAGGAGTAGTTTTTATGGATCTATATTCTTTCGTTATCTTAAATTTATATTTCTAGCAAGCGATGCTATAACTCCAGTTTATTTTTGTCATACTATCGTATGGTTCACCAGGTTTTTGGTTGAATCAAAAGGCACTAATAATTGCTTGAACAACTAACTCCATTAGCTTTTGCATTATTCATCTTATTTACCATTTTTTTATCGATAAAGAGTTTGATGTTGACGAGTTTTGAACTCAGGTAACTGGTACCATCACCCAACAACTTTACTACTATATACTACTATACTACAATGACATTAACATCATTTACCTTATTATTATTTTGGTAATTTAAATTCGTATCTAGGTCAGAATGTTTTATTCTTCTTAATAAATTTCTTGGATTGCTTTATTTTAGATTTATTGCTTTCAGACCACTCTTAAGCTTGCATGTTCTAATTTGTTAGATAAAAACGCCCAACATCATCTGCCTAAGTCATATTATACTTTGATTGTCATCTTTCACATGTGATGTTTACGTTTAATCTATCATCACCATTTAATAACCCTGGAATCTACAAATTAAAACGCACCAAGGATTATTATTTTTTGGGAAATAACCAATCGTGATACCTAGATAACATAAACCAGAATACATCGGTGGAATACCTGGATAACATATTTTCACGGAGCTTGCCAATATAGAAACCCTATGCCGGATACCGAAGATTACATGATGCATATAACTAACCAGAGGTTGAGCCGGGGCCGTAAGGCCCCGGTGATACCTAGTTACATATATATAATGTTCTTTATATACAGGAAAAGGAAAACCCTAGTCATTTAATAGACCGCACATCTATGGGCCATAGGCCCTATAACACTCCCCATTGTGCGGTTTAATAACAAAACTTTATACATAGTGCTTTACATATAGTGCTTTGAATTTAGTTCTTCAAATGTCGTTTTCTCCTTGATGACTTGTGTAGAAATCAATTGTCTCATTAAAACTCTGACAAGGAAAAACCCAGTGGGAAAAAACCTTGGTACAACTCTTCACATGTAGTACTTCACATGTTGTCTCGTATTTTACATGTAGTTCATCACATGCAATATGATCTTTAAAGATCGTCGAGCCTAAGTTAATTGTCTCGTTAAAACTTCCTTAGGCTAACCCATAGGGGCAAAACCTAAACTAAATACAAAGAGTACAATATTAGGGAAACTTAAAACATAGTTGGATGCGTATACGTTGCCTCATTAAAACCTTGACAAGAGAAAACTCAGTGGGATAAAACCTTAACGAAGGGAAAGAGTACAATGTGACAGCTGCAGGTAAAGGTGATCCGTTGCAGATGATCACTTTGCTTCGTTGAAGTTGACTAGATTCTTCACAAATCCTAAGGCAGGAAATGCTCGTGGGAAAGACAGTAGCCTTAGCTAGGAAATTACTTCCCGGTGTTTGTTGTTGTCTCATTAAAAACCTTTCCGAGTAATAAAACCCTATGGGAAAAGCAACCTCGGTGAAGGAAAATAGTTCAACACACCATTAGATGCTCCCCCTAATGTCAGACAATTTTCATTAGTCTAATGCAGTCAAAATGAGTTTATCACACATTACTTTTGTGACTTGAATGTTTATAAGACCCTATTGTTGATTCTAGAAGTTACGTTGCTTAACAAACTATCGCATTTCATTTCTTTGATTCATATATTTTCAGTAATATCAACACGATCTTTATGTCTTCAACGTTCAACATACTTGATTTTTTTAGTGTTGACTCGCTAAAAACCTTGTCGAGTAACAAACCCTTTGGGAAAAACTATTCTCGATCGAAGGGAAAAAGAGTACAACACATCTTCAATTTCGAAGTAGAATATGTCGACATTATATCCTTGGATCCTCCCCCTGATGTCGGCATCTCCCCCTAATTACTTTCAGAGTTGTTCCAGGCAGTTCCTTTAGTCATGTGCTTTACTGAATATTGGTAATGACTTAACAAATAGTCTACCATATCTCCCCCTGATTACTTTCGTTGGACAAGAGATTATTATTCCTTTATAATCAACAACCTTTGGATTGCAGTTCCTTTAGCATTCCTTTTTTTTATGTCTTTGCAGAGATAAAACAAACTCTTGTCAATGGTTACTTTTAAGTACATGATTAAATTCACTGTACCATTCCAATGACGTTTCATTGGCGCTGAGCTATATCTAGCTAACAAGTTCACTGAGGATGTACATTTGGTCGAGTACATTATGCTAAGTACAAGAATGCGTTTATTGTACTTAGATAAGGGAAAATCATCTGCCGACACATATTTGTCATCTTCCTTTAAACGAATTGGCCATTTACCTACATTTGAATCTCGACTAACCATGGGAGTACTAGCAGGTTGCATGTCCTTGTTATATTTCCTGACAACTTTAGACCTATGCAAACTGGTGGAATAATATACCACAATCTCAATTTTCGATTGAGCTTTCCCCAGATTTCTCATCTCAAATTTGGATTTAGAGAAGCTTGTAGGATCTCTTATTATATTAAGAGCTCCCATCATGTTTGTACCATCGACATAGATAGCTAAAATTCCAAATCAGGAACTTTCTTGTGAATACGCAAGGAAAAATACCTTACTTGGCTATCCCCTCCAAATTAAATATCCACTTAGACGGTTATACCCCATTCACATGATTTCTTCAATCCATAAGTGAATGTCCAGTATAATTATGAACGCACTTTGTGGTCTAAAGTCATTTGATTTGGGTAACAAAAGGCTATCAAGCCCTTTGGTAAATATCTTCTATCTCTTGATTCTTTCAGAGATACGTAACAACCACATACATATGCTGCATTTCGAGTCCTTTTGAAATTACCAAGCTAACTAAGTAGCAGAATGCTATACTGTTCATTACAAGAGAACAATTCCAGGTCTTTGTGAGAAACCTCACGCCACAAGGCGAGTCTTTATACTTTAAGACTGCTTTCTTCTCATTATGCTTTGTGAAAAGACGAGGGTACCCAAATATACTTCAATCTAAAACTTTTCCACCTACAAGTCCTTTCTCCGAAAGTGATTGTCTATGGACTGAGTCGAGACAATACAACTAATCGGTTCACACAATACGCCAACAAGATAACTTGCGTGATTGACTATGGATACAAGATCGAGACAATACAACAACAAAGTATGTTTACTTGATAATAGGTTCGGACTTAACCAAACACAAATAGGAATTAATGTTTGTGTATTTTACTTCTAATTATAATAAAAACAATTATAATTACGGAAATAGAAAAGTAAAAGACACATCAAGATTTTGTTAACGAGGAAACCGCAAATGCAGAAAAACCCCGGGACCTTGTTCAGAATTGAATACTCTCGGGATTAAGATGCTATACAAAATCTAAACCAACTTCGTATAGTTCAGACCAAGCAACTGAACCTATAGTTCACCTAGTTCCGTCTCGTATCCGCGCCTCCAACTTGCAATAAGTCACGCACTTGGAACAATTCCTTTGGTTCGTATTCCAAACAATAAAGGAACAACAAATACATTGGTAGCAACTCTTTTCAAACAACGTGATATGAGTTTGACAAAGGCTCTTCCGTTTATCCCAATAAACTCCTTTGTCCGGTCCTTAGATCTATCTTTTCAACAACTACCAAAGTAATTGTTAAGATTATGCAATCAATACTTGAATCACAAAGAAACATATTAATACCGATCTACTCAACTAATCAATCAAGATTATCACAAAGATAAACCAATTATAGTTGGATCCCCAGCCGATCAAGTTTTGTGCACACCAAAGATTATGAACCAAAATCAGAAATCTTCTTCGTCTTCAAACCTTCTTAGATCTTCAATAAACACCTGCACAAAATCAACTTGAATCTCTTGTGATCAATCACATGAACGGAGTCTCGTTAACAATGGATTATCACAAGACGTCTTTATATCTACAAACAGTCTAAAGATCCCCGTCGAAACTTCGATCTAGTTTGAGTGAATCTTATATCAGAAGAGAAGATTCTCAAGCATAAACAAACTAGGTGCAATCAAAGTTCAACAACCGTTAGTCAATCAAATCAATCGAAAACTAAAAAAAAAACTGCAATTATCTAGTTTCCCATCAACGGTACTCGTAGAGCTTCCCAATCCCAAAGAAGTCTTTAAAACGAGCGGTCGTAAGAGATTTCGCCTAATTAGGGTACTTTCCTCTCTGAATAGCCGACTCCACCAGTAACAACACAACAAGGTAGTTTTGCTGGCTCTGAGGATTAGTTTGCTTGAAATGCAAACTTCAATATTTAGAGACCAAGGAAGTTTGGACACCAAGGAATTTCCAAAACCGAAAATATTCTCAAGATATGCAATATATTTTCAACTTCGGTTTCCATAATTCCTGGAAATGCTTTGTCCAAATATTGACCGAAATCTCGGTAGAAAATATCCAATTAGTAAATGCACATTACCAATTTTTATTTTCTAAAGATATGCGTTTTAATTGCTGGAAATTAAAAGCATATAAAACTAAAAACCTTAATTAATGATTCTCAATTTATTTCGATCAGGGATTCTCCTTTAGCTATTAAGGAATATCTTTGAACAATAAAAGATAAGCGTTACCGCACATGTTCAAAGTATGTCGACATATTTACTTTGTAAATCCTTTTTCATATTTACAATCTTGGAACCGATTTGCCACACTTCCAAACAAGTTTAGAATTGGTTCATCTGACTTCCAAGAACTATGTGATTGATTATCGTATCAAATCACCAATCATGGGTTTCACGGTTCTACCAAAACAAGTTTCGGTTCTACCTCCATGTGGGTACTAGGATCAGTCACACTAGCTTTCCAAAATTTGGTTGACTAGGTACTAGGATCGGTTACCACATATTTATGGTATCTAACTTGTATTCGGTTGCATAAGTCATAGGATCGGTTACGAATATCTAAGACTTGTTGTACCTCTTACAAGGATAGATTCCCCTTTTCTTGTGATCGGTTGCACCTCTTACTAGGATCGGTTCCCCAATGTCTAGAGTTGGTCATACCAATTACAACAAATTGATCATACCATCTCAGGTGATTACTTAAGATCGGTTTCACTAATAAAAGTCATACAAATACAAAAGTCGGGCCTTGTGAATAGTTTTACCAAGATACATAAACAAGTTATGAGCGGTTATACTAAACACACATATTGGTAATCCAAAGATTTGCAATGAATAACAATACCAATAAACCTAGCGATTTCCATTTCGATTCATAAAACAAGTTTATGAATTGTACTTCCTTTAAACGAATGTAAAACATTGTTTCCTAGGACAAAATCTTCACCCATACCCATACATAATCACAATAGCATTCATACGATTATGTCGATGTCTTATATACGAAGTTCAAAAGATAGACGTTATACTTCGTATTGTAATTCATTAATACTATGTCTAACTAGAGTATTATCATTCACAGCTTCGCAGTTATGTTTTCAATATGAACGACTTGAAAATACGTTAGGGAATGAAACAGTTCAAGTCAAATATTACTAACCTTAAGTGGAAGGATGATGTCGTCGTTGTAGCTCCTTACTTCTTCACATTCTTCAAGTCTTCACGTAATACTTGTAATGTCTCATATCCTAATACTTTCAAGCTAACCTATACGAAGTTGACTCTAGTAAATAATCAAGCGAATCTTTAAATGAGTTTTGGTTCCCTAAAATATGGCAACCAAACTTGACATACCAACGCTTGGTGGGTCCAACCGATCTATGATCTAACAATCTCCCCTTTGTCAATTTTAGTGACAAAACTCTTACATCATATGGATAAAAAAATTACAAGAATTCATTACACATACGCCTGATTCCCAAATTCAACAACACAATAACCTGTATACATTCAATCCATAAATGCCGATGTTGACATTATAATAACAAAGCTAATACTCCCCCTAAAGGTAAGATAGGTATATTTTCAATCCGTACGTCTTTTTTATTTTCTTTGTAGTCCATATAGCTACTAGTATCAATATGATATGCTACTCCCCCTTAGTCTATGCTTTACTCTTTCGTTAGATATAACGTTTAAGCACCAATGTCCTTAGTGATACCAAATCACTTGTTTACTCCATATATTTCTCCCTCTTTTTGTCACAAAATGACAAAGGTACGAGCAAATAAAAGACAAACCGAAAGGATCTTACAAATCTCAAAAGACTTGCAACCTATAAGAGTTAAGCACGAGGGTTCCACACACCATTTTTGATAACCAATATCAAAACCGAAACTACAAAGTAATTTTTTTTTGATATGCTACCAAGGAAACAATTTCCCGAAACAATTTTCCCTAATAGTTTAGCAAACCAAAAATCGACTAAGCACCTTAGTTCCTTTGCTAAACCGATTGCACAAATACAATCGCTTGTTCGATAAGACCAAAATAAAAATCAGAATTAACTCTATTTTTCTCATCAGGTTCTAATTATTCAAACAATATATTAGACCTTTCACTTTTAAACAAGACAAGTACTAGGTTAGTTAACTAGCATTTCTTGTTAAGGCATTCGATTAGACTTGAATAATCGAAACCTCCACTTTGATAAGTCTAACTAAGATCAGAATTAACTTAGTTTCTCTTATCCGGAATCGAATTGGACTAAACAATTCATCGCGAAAACCTTTTGTTAAGCCATAAACAATTCATACAAACCAAATAAATCAACTTGCATAATTATTTACCTCAACCGGAAGCAGTTGAAACAACATAGACATTAAAGTACCGCAATTGCACCGTAATTTTGTAAGCCTAAACAATTGATACCAAACAATAAAGCAAGATAACAATAGTTTTTCTTAACCAGAAACAATTGAATCACACACATCCATACACAAATAATGGAATAAAACAATTGTACCGAAATTTTGTTAAGAAAAAGCAATAAAATCAGGCTTTTCTTAAACATGAAAATGATTAACTAACAAATTCGTTACCTCAAGTTCCGCATCCTCTTCTCCCCTTAAGATATGTCATCAAGCACCAGCTCAAGATAGAACTTTCCCCCATTGTGTTGTCATCCTCTCACAAGACAAAGGAACAACAACAAAAACCAACCTTTACCAGAGAAAGGTTGAAAACCGGTTTAACTAATGCAATGCAAAAGTTGAAACCACGAAACACATATGCTTTTATGCTAAATCAAACTATTCAACATATTGTGAATTTTTCACATATTAGTTTCAATCAGAACCCCTTATGATCCTTTGATAAAGCCTACCTACATGGGCTAGAACTTAATCCTGCTAAACCAAAAAGTCACCCAAAACATAAGGGTTCACACCATATGAGATCGAATATTAAGGTTATGAAAACCGAAATCAAACATCCCATAAACAATACATATCAATAAGATAAAGCATTCAAGCACAGGCTATGTAAACGAAAAACTATCACAAGAAAAATTATAAACTAATAATTTTATTCATAAATAAGATAGTTTTATTCATAATAGACCTTATACAATTATTGAAAGAACTCAAAAACTGATGTCTATTTTCCTTGATTAATCATTCATCTCAATGATAGAGGAAGGTAGATTATTACTTTCAGTCTTCAGCTTGTGAAATTCTTCAAGTAGATAACCTTGTTGTTTGACTACACTAGTAGAAAATGGGTTTTAAACCACTTCCCCGGGCTTTGGTAAAACCACTACTATTGGGTGAAGTTAAGCATAGTGCCGTGACTCACAGTTGTTTTACTAAGAAAAAGTACGGAAAACTTGAACTAGTTTCTATCACAGTAGTTTTCTTGAGTGGCATTTTCGTAAAAAAATCATAATTTGAAGTACCACTGAGAGGGCTAGAGTTTTATACGAAAAGAGAAAAGAAACCAAACCTTATCTCTCTATATCTCGTCTGCACCCTCTTCGTTCACTTATCTCTCTCAACTGACTCTCTAATTCTCTTAATTTTTTTCTGTATCAACCTGCTTCTGAATCTTGTGAATCAAAACTTTTAATATTAGGGTTTGCCTCCTCTTTTCCTCTATTGTAACGATATCATCTCTTGAATGTTTGTCCTGAATCAATGAAAAAGAGGCGATGAAGATCATCAACAACAACCAAAAACAAAGATTCATCGGCAATAACTTAATCGAAAGATAAATATCATCTCTCTTTATCATTTTAGTTCAATCGATTAGTGTATCCACTTGGAATTGAAATTTCGGGAGATTTTTTTTTGATCTTAGTAAACCTAAAAACTTCGATTTCATCTCAATTTTATTTTCTGATTCATTACCAGTTTGTGCATTTGTTCATTTTTTATTTATTCGTTTTTTAATTTCTTAGTTTTGTTTTATTGATTGTGTGTATTGTCTTTTTATTCAGCCACCAAAGAAGTAGAAAGCTCTACCGCATCTTCAAATCCAAACTAAACGGTGGTGGTAAACAAAACAAAGATCAATTCATGATTAAATCTATATTGGGTTCTTCTTTTATATTGGATTTAAGTTGTTTTGTCTTGTGATTTGTACAGATTGGAGCAAAGGAAAGCTAAAGGAGAAGGTTAACAACTTTCTCTTGTTTGATCAAGCTAGGTTTTAATCTGTTGGTTTCTTTGTAAGATCATTACTTCAGCTGATTTGGTAAATATGATGCCTTTTGTGTTTGATAAATATGGGTTTTGGTTTGTTACTGGATTAGGGTTCCTGTGTTGGAAAATTTTATGTTGTTACAGTTTTGATAAAAATAGGGGTTTTTTAGTTGCATTGGTTTCTTTTTGTGTTGCATCAGAAATCTTCAGTTCATCGCTTTCCTACTGTTTCGTGGTAGACATATTTACCATTTTTAATATGTTTTTTCGATTGGTAGCAAGTTGAAGAGAAAAAGCTCGTGATGAGGATGGTCGGCCTATGTGAGTCTCGATGCTAATCTAAATAGAAATTAAAAGTGATTTCGATGCATTTTTTGTTACAGTTTTGAAAATTTGTTTAATGGGATTTTTGATACAGGACATCGATATGGCAAAGTATGCATTGGCATTAACAGGTCATTTAAATTGGCGAAAAGCTCATGCTTTTGAACATTCCATGGGTAAGTAAAGCCTTTTCCATCCTATTTCGGTTTGCTAGCTTGATTTTTGGGCGTCTAGTATTAGGGATTCTTCTTAAACTTGTCTCGTTGTATATTTTCGTCGGGGTCCATGATAGCGTATTTGAGGTATGCTTGGTATATTCTTACAAGTTTTTTCTTTCGTCAGTCCATAGGTTTTGCCCATGTTTTCTGATTTACTGCCATTGGAGTGTAGGCAACTGGCTTACTAATTGGGATGGAAGATGTACGTGTACCACAAGAGAAGCAAGTTGAGTATCTGTCATCACTGTTTATCCCTCTATGCAATCAGGTAAGTAATGAATCCTTTCTTAAGGCAAGTTATTAGATGGGCAGGGGAAGACATTTTTGTTAGTTGGAAAATTCGTGTTCACTGCTCTTACATGCATGGAGTAACTTTCGCTCTCGTCTAGTTAATTTAGATAATGTTTTTCTACTTTCTAGTCTAATTTCCCTTCTATTCAGGTCCAGATGCTGCTTTTAAATGCCAACGTAAAAAATCAGGAAGAATCTTATGCTAAAATTGCTAATATACATCAATTAATCATGGCAATTAATGCAATGAGCAAGGTATTCTTGTTGAGTCCACTAATTTGTATACTCTCGGTTTATTTTTGTTAGGTCCACTTCGTGTTTGCTCTCTTTACTTTATATAATGTTTCTCACCCAAGATAAATTTGGTTTCTTTAGGGCGACTAGCAGTGACAAGACGTTCGTTGAAGCCCTAAAGGAATGGGGGATCCTCTGTAACCCACCATCATTGGAGACTGTGATTCTTCTCTTCCAATTATCAGTATTTACTTTATTAGGAAATTGATCCTAAAATATAGCTATTCTGTGCACCAACATCCGCATGAACTTTCCTGATGTGAGGTCTTATGTGTCACCATAAGATTAAGCTAATGTGGACTTGCATTTCCTTGTACTACTATTTTCATATCAAACATGTTTCTGTTGCGTTAATTTGGTGACATGTCTGAATTTTTACTATGGGTTTTCTTTGTGGCAGAGTTTGGATGTTCTCCTTCAAATTCTTGTGGTGTTTCCTAAAGTTGACCCTCTACAGAGTAATGTAGTACACTATCTTTAGCCGAGCTTAAATAATAGGTTCAAACTCAAAATAAAAAACTGAAGGGAAAGAATTATCCATATAACATGATTTTTGGATCAAAATGAAAATAGAACTTGTAGTCCGGATTGTAACCCTGAGTTTGAGCCAGGCATTGATGAGTGCCAAATATTGCATATTTCTACACCTTTTTATTGGCATTTAACTCATCTTTTGCGCTTTAAAATCATATATTATCCCAAATTTGGATTTTCTCTGTTTTCAAGAATAAATACTTGTACTAATTAATTTTATGTTTAGGTAGTAAATAAGGCTTGAAGAAATTAAGGAGCCAAAAGAGCAGAAAATTGGAGACTAGCGACTATGGAAGAGAAGTTGCAGCCCGCTTGCGCATCAGTGGCAACCCGTTTACAAGTATATGGGCTTGAGTTATCCAAGATCCGAGCCCATACCCGAATCCAAGCCCGCCGCCATCCTGAGCCGTTAGATTGGATCAAGCAGCTTCATCCAACGGCTCCATCACTCGATGCACCATCACTCGAAGCGCCTGCTCAACACCCTAGCCTCCTGTCCCCTTCACCTACTCAACCAGAAGCCAAACACCCCCTTACCATCGTACTCACCTTCTTCCCCTTCTGTAAAAACCAGTTCATTCTCCCCCGACCATTTTTGCAGTTCCAACAACACCAGCAGCACCTTCTTCTCCCGACCAACATCTATGTCACCAGCACAGCCACCTTCTACACCTCCTAGCTCTTAACTATCTCCTTCATAGCTTCTTCTCATAAACCCTAGAAGCTAGGTTTGAGATAGATAAAGTTAGGGTTTCCCAACAACGAATTAATGAAGTTGCGAGCCGAATTAGCAGAGGGGACAACCAATTCAGAGTCTTTGGTGAACAGGGTATGCATTTAATTTGGATTTTTAGTGTGAGAAGAGAACTTTAAGGTATAAATAGAATTGTTCTCTGTGTAAGAACGTGGTCGGGAATTTTTAGGATTTATTTGGTTAGCTTAATTCAACTATGTTTTAATTACTATCATCATGTTCTAATTCCATTTGCTAGGGTCTAGATGAAACCCATAATGGTATGCTAGGTTAATCAATTTCCGATTTTGTTCTTGATGTGCTTCATTGCTTTAGGGATAATTAATTAGCTTTTTGATCAAATGAACTGTGATAAGTTGTATTGTAAGAAGACAACTTATACTAGGGGTTAGTTAGTGAAATTGGTTGACAATTTTTCCACCCGAGACCTTCAAGGGAAGGACAAGAGCATAATTTGAGTTTGTTTTGCCTTAGTATAGGATTAAGAGTTGAATTCAATCACCCTAGTGCTCTCTAGCAATTGTTTACAATCTGTTTTTGCATATTTACTTTACAATCTGTTTTATTATTTGTTCACTATAACTCTCTTTGTCGTATCGACACACTCAAAACCCCCTTGTTGCTACTCTCACCTTGAATCAGTTTAGTAAGACCATAAGCTTCAACGTTACACCCTCCAAGTCACGTGGATCGACCCGTGCTTGCCCCTGTGTTGCTTGTCGACATTGTGCACTTGCCATTTACAATTGTAGGCATCTTTATAATCCTACCAAGTTTTTGGCGCATTGCTGGGATTTGGTAGTGGTGTAGTTGCTCTATTGTTAACCTTACTGGTTTTTATTGTAGTTTTGTATATATGTGTTAGATTTTCTTTTGTTTTTCTGCTGTTGTTAGTGTAACTTAATTGTGCAATCTGTCTGTTCATCTTACATCTCATCCTGCATCATTATTCTGTAGCATACCTTTTCTGTTTTACCTTGCATCTTGTTTTAGTTAAAAGCTTTTAAGTAGTATAAACACTTGTTATAATTTATCCCTGTAAAATATCCAACTTAGCTGTAGTAGTTAGCTGTAATTTTTCTTTTTCTTCCAATCATTCTATAGTTGCATCTTTATTTCACACTCTTGTAGTATCAGTCATTGTATCTCAGTCACTTACCTGTATTCTTTTAGTCTTTTTGTTAGTTAGTTTACTTTGCATCATATCCCTGTTTAGCTTGTATCCAGCCATCATCAGCACTCATTCCTGGCAACCTTTCTAGTTTTTCCTGCTGTGATTCATTCAATTAACAACATTCTGTGTGCAGTTATCATTGTAGTCTCAGCAGGTGTGTAGTGGTTCTGTTAATCCACTGATACTCAATTTTTTTTTCTTTTCTCATTCCCCCGTGACATATCAGCACAAGCACTTTGGCATTTCTTGTTCATCACCATATTCTGTGTTAGCTTAGACCTGCTTCATTGTAACCGTGTAGCTTATGATAATCTCAATCTACCCTGGTTAACAATTCAGCAGAGCAGAACAAAGTCACTGATATGCTGTAGATTCCTCCTGCAGTTGGTTATACTTAGTTCCTATTCTGCCATTTTTCTTGCTTTAATCTGTTCACTTGTGAGAACTGAGACTTTTTTGTTGAGCTGATAGGTACCTTTGAAACCAAAGCAGTAAACCAAGGAAAAGCATAAAAAGGAGCAGAACAGCATAGCCATTGTGGCTAAAACCGGTTGGTCATTCTCAAACACCATTACACTCTATATCTGCATGAATGATAAACCCTGATAGCCTGATACACTAGCTGTCTGTCTGCTGAGCATTATACTACTCTTCCAAGTTGTGGCATTTGATTGTGCTGTAACCAGTAAACCAATTTGAATCTGAGAACTGGTTTTTCATTCCCAAAAACATAAGCTTGTGATATTTGAGTTTTGCTTTGGTGAACTGAGATTGTTATTAGCTGTACAAAACTTGAATATTTGTTGAACTAGCTACCCTGGTACCTTTGTGCATGATCTGTGAAACTTGAGTAGCGTGCTGACCTGTTGAATCTGTTGAGCCGTGATCACCTGCCAAGCTAGTCACCCAACCCCTGCAATATCTTGAATTTGTGCACCTGTGGTACCTTTGCATAATCTATGAAATCCGAATAGAATTTTTGCTTGCTGAATTGTTGTTTCACCATGCCATAAACATGACCTTGTGAATTGCTTGGTTGTCCGACACCCATAACATGTTGAGTGATGTTCTTAAACTTATTGGCATGAATGCATGATAAAATTCGTGAATTTCTTGATTCTGTGACACTTGAGTAAAATTCGTGCTAGCTGAAACTTGTGCTTTTGTGTATTTTATGCACTACTACTTGTCTAGGCAGTATAACGATTTGAATCTGTGCACAAAGGTTTGATTCTGTGGTATTTGAGCTATGCCTTGGTTGGCCAAGTTTGTTGTTAGCCGTGATGAAATTTTGTATCTAAATTGTTAATGACCCGTTGATAACCCCGTGAGCCATATTCACACGCCAATCGTTGTTTTTCACAATCACACAAGCACATGCTTCACCTTGAGTGAGCATAATCTAGTCGCCTTACGAAACTGTGCACATATTCTCGTTATTTGTTCAACTCGCCAAGCAAGTTTTTGCTGTGCATTTATTAAAAGCAGCAGAAATCAATCCTGTGTGACTAATTCGGAGAACTAGTGTTTGACTCTTATGAGCTTTGCCTCCCTATTTTGAAAATCGATTGGTTGTATGAGTGTTTACTATGCTTGATGTGCTAGCTAGGCTATGATTGTGTCTTTTAGAGACCAAACAAACCGACTAGTTAGAATCCGGCAAGAAGATATTGTTGACATACCAGATTCTTAAGTAGAAAGCCCGGACCAACGATACAATGGGTGATGAACCGAACCAACCCCGTAGCCTCAAGGACTACATGTACCCCACTAGGGCAAGCCAGCCCTCTTGCATCATTCTACCAATTGATGCTTGGCCAGTTTGAAGCCGAAAGCAAGCACAATTCACATGTTGCTCGTGTTAAGAGGGGTTGATCTTTGAAACCCCTACCACCATGTTAGAGACTTTGAAGATATCGTGGGACTCTACATTTTAACCAAATGCGGAAGAGTCCCTCAACCGAGATTATTCCCGTTCTCTTTGAAAGAAAAAGCCAATTCCTGGCTTCATGCCCTACAACCACAGTCCATTAGAACATGGGATGATCTCACAAAAGAATTTTTCAAAAAGTTTTTCCCAAACCATAAGACTGCGACAATTCGTTAAAGTCTAAATGGTTTTGTGCAATTAGAAGAAGAGACTCTAGCAAAATATTTGGAGAGATTCAATGAATTATTGCTCCAGTGTCCCCACCATGGTTTTGAAAAATGGAGACTTGTGCAAATTTTGTATGAAGGCCTAGATGTCAGGACCCGAACCACAGTTGAGTCAATGTGCAATGGTTCATTTACTGACAAAAGTGTTGATGAGTCTTGGACTTTCTTAATCGAAGTCGCTGAAAAGACTCAGCAGTGGGAGTCCATCCGTGAACCTAAAAGGACTACCCCTGTAGCTAATGTTCATAGAATTGAGTCTGACTTTGAGGGAAATGCAAAGATGGCATCTTTGGCTAGGAGAATAGAAGTACTAGAACTGCAGAAGAATGTAAAAACTAATGCCCCTACTATCCGTGACCAAATTGAAATGGCCACTTGTACCGCATGCCATAGTTCAGACCACTTAGTGGATAGCTGCCCAGACCTACATGCATTTCAAGAGTCTAAAACCGAGCAAGCCAATGCGTTGTACCATAGGCAAGAGAACAACCCTTATTCTCAGACCTACAACCCAGAGTGGAGGAATCACCCTAACTTCTCATGGTCTAAAGGGTCTGTACACGGGGGAACAACAAATAATAACCAAGGATACTCATATCCTAGAAACCCCCAAGTACAACCACAAACTCAGTACCCTGTAGAGAAAAAGCCTAGCTTTGAAGATAGTGTCGGTCTGTTGACCCAAAATCTTTTACAACTTCAGAAGACCACCGACCAACGTTTCACAAGTCTAGAACTTAAAATGGGTCAAATTTGTGATGCATTGAATGAGAGAGAAAAAGGCAAACTCCCTAGTCAACCCCAACAAAATCCAAAGAATGTATTTCAGGCAGGTACTTCAACTTGCAATGAAACTTCACATAGTCATATGAATGTTGTCACCACTCTTCGTAGTGGTAAATTTGTTGAGAACAATGTAGGTGTACCACAGTCAAGAGAGTCTAAATCAGACTCACCAGTACACACAACACCACGTAAAATATCTATGTACAAAATGGATCTCGAACATGTTGATAAATCTAAAAGTCCTACGATATAGATATTTCTTCGCCATGTCATGTGCCTGTTGCTCCATTCCCACAAAGGTTGGTGCAACAAAAAGGGGGTAACCAGTACAACGAGATTTTGGAAATGTTCAAATGAGTTAACATAAACATTCCATTTCTCGAGGCAATCAGGCAGATAGCCACCTATGCTAAGTTTTTGAAGGAACTGTGCACACAAAAGCGAAAGATTCATGTGCATAAGCGTGCCTTTCTCACTTTGGCCGAGGTGAGCTCAATAATTCAAAGCAAGATTCCAACTAATTTTAGAGACCCGGGGTAGTCCAACAATTACATGCACCATAGGTGACCATGTGGTCGAAAAGGCGTTACTAGACTTAGGAGCAAGTGTGAATCTATTGCCATACTTTGTGTATGTGCGGGTTGGGTCTTGGGAGTGAAACCCACTCCTGTTACGCTACAATTAGCGGACAGATCTGTGAAAATCCCTCGTGGCATTGTTTAAGATGTGTTAATCAAGGTTGATAAATTTTTCTTTCATGTGGACTTCATCGTCTTAGATACTCAACCTGTGCAAAACCCAGATAATCACATTCCTGTTATTTTAGGACGTCCTTTCTGGCGACGTCCAATGCTATCATAAATTGTCGTAATGGAGTGTTGAAATTATCTTTTGGTAACATGACCGTAGAACTGAATGTTTTTAACACTAGTCAACAACCCATTGATTGTGATGATACTTGATTTGCATGAGATTAACATGATTGAGAGTCTGATCCAAGACTCATTGCCCGACATTTTTTCAGTGGACCCTTTGGCATGTTTAGATAACTTTGACTTAGATCTCTTTGAGTCTAAGTACATTGGGGAAATTCACTCTTTGCTTGAAGCTGTTCCACCCATGGATATTGCTAAATGGCGGAGGCAAAGTGGAACCACTTCCACTCTCCGATTCCAAATCTGCCTCACCTCTTGATGAAACACCTAAGCTTGATTTGAAACCATTACGATACTTTGAAGTATGCTTTCTTAGGTCCTTCGGTACTTTACCCTGTGATTATTGCATCATGTTTAGACACGAACAGGGAAAGTCAACTTTTAGAAGTGCTTAAAGAACATAAAGAAGCCTTAGGTTGGACCATCTCAGATCTTAAAGGTATAAGTCCCACAATTTGCATGCATCACATAAATCTTGAAGAGAATACTAAACCATCTAGGGAAATGCAAGGAGACTTAACCCCAATATGAGAGATGTTGTTAAAGGTGAGATTTTGAAATTGCTTGATGCGGGTATCATTTACCCAGTTCCAGATAGCCAGTGGGTCAGTCCCATTCAAGTGGTACCCAAAAAGTCCGGCATTACTGTAGTTCAAAATGAAATGAATGAGCTTGTCCCCACCCGTGTGACCACGGGGTGGCGAGTTTGTATTGACTATAGAAAATTGAACACAGTAACAAAGAAAGACCATTTTCCCCTTCCCTTCATTGACCAAATGCTAGAAAGGTTGTCGAGACATAGTCACTATTGTTTCTTAGATGGCTATTCGGGATACAACCAAATTCACATAGCACCCGAAGACCAACAAAAGACCACATTTACCTGTCCTTATGGAACATTTGCTTATCGTCGTATGCCTTTTGGGTTGTGTAATGCACCCGCTACTTTTCAACGTTGCATGATGAGCATATTTTCTGACATGGTAGATAAGTTTCTTGAAATTTTCATGGATGATTTTTCTGTCTTTGGGTCTTCTTTTGATGAATGTTTGCATCATCTTACTTGTGTGCTGATTCGGTGTAAGAAAAAGAATTTGGTTTTGAATTGGGAAAATGTCATTTCATGGTTAACTCGGGCATTGTTCTAGGGCATATCATCTCGGAAAAAGGCATAGAAGTAGATAAAGCCAAGGTTGATCTCATTCAACACTTGCCTCAACCTCGTTCTGTGAGGGACATAAGATCATTCTTAGGCCATGCAGGTTTTACCGTGATTCATCAAAGACTTTAGTAAAATTTCAAGACCTTTGTGTAATCTTCTTGCAAAAGATGTTGCATTTGTCTTTGATGATGCTTGTAAGGAAGCACGGGAGCAATTGAAGGCTTTCCTTACATCTGCCCCTATAGTCAGACCACCCGACTGGACCTTACCATTTGAAATTATGTGTGACGCGTCTGACTATGCTGTAGGAGTTGTTTTAGGTCAGCGAGTAGACAAACTCCCTTATGTGATCTACTATGCTAGTAAAACACTTAATGATGCTCAACTGAATTATTCAACAACGAGAGAAAGAGTTGCTAGTTTGTTGTGTTTGCATTGGATAAGTTTAGATCTTATTTGATAGGGTCTAAAGTCATCATATATTTCGACCATCTTTGCATTGAAATATCTTTTGTCTAAAAAAGATGCTAAGGCTCGTCTAATTCGATGAATACTCTTGTTACAAGAGTTCAACCTCGAAATTCGAGATAAGAAAGGGTCGAGAAAATTTTGTTGCTGATCACTTGTCTAGGTTGAATGTTGAATCTGTTGATGAATCCGTCTTTGATTAGAGAATCATTCCCCACGATGAACAATTGATGCTTGTGTACGAAATGTCGTGGTTTTGCTAATATCGTGAACTACCTTGCTACGGGTAGAATGCCTTTGCATTGGTCTAAACAAGACCGTTCTAAATTCTTGGTGAAGTTAAACATTTCCTTTGGGATGACCCATATCTGTTTAAGTACTGCCAAGACCAAATCATTAGGAGATGTGTCCCCAATTATGAACAAAGGGATGTCATCTCTTTTTGTCATGACCATGCATGTGGAGGCCACTTTAGTGCCAAGAAAAGCTGCTTTGCAAAGATCTTGCAGAGTGGTTTTATTGGCCAACATTGTTTAAAGATAGCCATGCTTTTTGTGTTCCTTGTGACCGATGCCAGAAATTAGGAAGTATCTCTAAAAGAAACATGATGCCCTTACAACCCATTTTGATTGTTGAGATGTTTGATGTGTGGGGTGTTGATTTCATGGGTCCATTTCCTAACTACGAAGGTAAGTTGTACATTCTTGTTGATGTTGATTATGTCTCTAAGTGGGTAGAAGCCATTGCATCCAAAACAAATGATCATAAAGTTGTTCTTTCTTTTCTTAAAGAAAACATTTTCTCCGCTTTGGAACACCTAGAGCAATAATTAGTGATGGAGGTAGTCATTTTTGCAATAGACCTTTTGAATCACTTGTGCGCAAGTATGGAATCACTCATAAGGTAGCAACACCTTACCATCCTCGACCCGGTGGCCAAGTAGAAGTTTCTAATAGGGAAATTAAGCATATTCTTGAGAAGACTGTTAATCCTTCTAGGAAAGATTGGTCTTTACGTTTAATGATGCTTTGTGGGCCTATAGAACTGCATATAAGACTCCCATTGGCATGTCCCCTTACAGACTTGTGTACGGTAAAGCTTGTCATCTACCTGTAGAGTTAGAACATCGTGCATATTGGGTCAGAAAGAAAGCTGAACTTTGATCTTGATAAGGCTGGCACCCAAAGGAAACTTCAACTCAATGAGTTAGAAGAATTAAGAAATGATGCATATGATAGTGCAAAAATGTACAAACAAAGAATGAAAGTGTTTCATGACAAGCGCATTTTGTGCAAGTCTTTCACACCTGGTCAAAAAGTTTTATTGTACAACACTCGTTTGCATTTGTTTCCAGGAAAGTTACGTTCTCGATGGTCAGGTCCATTCTTGGTACGTACTGTTTTCCTTCATGGAGCTGTTGAACTCGAAAACCCAGCAAACAAGAACATATTCAAGGTCAATGGTCAGAGATTTAAACCATTTCTGGAGCATCTTCCACCAGAAGTTGAGACCGTAGACTTGGAAGACCCCATCTATGTGGACTAAACTAGTTCACTTGTGTACATACATATGGACTAAAAATCCATTCTCTTTCCCTTTTCCTTTTCTTTTTTTAATGTGTGCTAACCAAAATTTTTGTCTTGTGCTCTTGTTGTTTGCTTTCAAAGCATTCATCCTCTATGGTTTAGCACCATCCTTGTGCATCCGGTAATCTCTTCCCTTTTCTCTTCTCAACATAGTTCTCATGGTATGTGACTGTTTAAATTCTTATCATCTGTTGACACATTGAGGACAATGTTAGATTTAGGTTTGGGGGAGTGTTTTGCATATAGAGTTTTTAGTCTTCTTAGGTTAAAAAAAAAAAATCAAAAATCAAAAATCAAAAATTTTCAAAACTCTTTGTAAATTTGTACATAAAAACCTCCAACTTTTAGAGATCTTAGAGTCACTAGCATGCTTCTAGCTATGTTTACATAGAGAGTCTGACCGAAATAACTGAACTTGGAAGTACTGGAGAACACAATCGGGTTTCTTAGTTGATTAGAGCGTTAAAGTTGGATTTAACCATGCCAGAGGGCGAATTAGGTGCTGCAAAGATATTTGGTAGTAGAATTGTGATCACCCATAGTGGAGACTACCCATTTTTACATCAAGCGAGGCACCAACTTCATTTTTCTGACTATCTAAAAAGTCCTTTTAGAGTGTGTGTCACCGTACGTCAATTCCGGGTAGGAATGGTGAGCTACCCAATTTCGCACCACTTTTAGCACTATTTTTGATCTTTTGAGTGCTAATTTTGTCAATCATGAGGATGACATATAAAGATGAAAACTCCTTCTTGTAGTTTGATTAGCAGTTAACACCACTCTCTCTCCCTCTCGACAACATCAACAGATCCATAGAAACACATCATCATCAACAAGCAGAGCAACGTCAGAATATTTGAAGAAAAGTTGAAATAGTCCAAGGTTTACATGCAACAATTCAAAGAAAAGAAAATAAGATGAGAATTAGTGAAGTTTATGAAATCAAGACAATACAAGTTGTGAAGAATTGAGTGATAAAGTCCTTCATCCAATGGAGTTAGTAATTTCATTGTTTTTGTTGTTATTTTCATTTCATGCTTTTACTTTTAAAAAAAAAAAAAAAAAAAGAATGTAGTTTATTTTTGATACCACCATGGTAAAGAAGAAGAATTCAAGAAGAAAATTCCAAGCAACAAGGAAATTGAAGAGAAAAGTTACTAATTGTCAAGTTTTTGCGAAGTTCAGAAGTTCATCATCAACAAGTTGAAGACCGAAGATTGAAGACATTTCTATGGTTCTTGTGAGAGTGGTGTTGATTGCCGATCGGATGTGAAGGTAAGTGAGTACTCCCATCCTTGCTAATGGTTGATTTCCTTTCTTAGAGATCATCAGAAAAAGATTCTTTTTGTCCACAATTCTGTGGAGTCTCCAGAAATTATTTCGGAAGGTTATCCTTCTCACCATCAACGTGTGCAGGATTTCTCTCTTTATTCCCTTTTTGCACACATGAGAGACTCTTTTGAGTGCAATTATCATAAAACCCTATTGGTGAGGCGTGAAGTCGAGGCTTGTGATCACGCTCAAACCCGAATTCTTTCATATGGTATGGTTATTTCTCGCTCAACTCTTAAGGATGAGAATGCGTTCTTTGGTAGTTCTAACTTCATGTTACTAGCATGCGAAACTCTATGTCCTCATAGCTCCTTGGATGCTTGAGACTCTTTTACGCTCGAAGTTGGAGAAGGTTTTGTGGGTACACCTCCGGTAAACCCTCACGAGACTACAACTCGTCCACTAGGGACACCTAGGGGTTTAAAGGCTTAGTGCATACGCTAAATGCATTCGAGAGACCAGCGGCAGTGGTATAGTTAGGATTTCTTAATTTTGTTTCACTTGAGGACAAGTAAAATTCGGGTTTGGGGGTATTTGATGAGTGCTAAATATTGCATATTTCTACACCTTTTTATTGGCATTTAACTCATCTTTTGCGCTTTAAAATCATATATTATCCCAAATTATGGATTTTCTCTGTTTTCAAGAATAAATACTTGTACTAATTAATTTTGTGTTTTTAGGTAGTAAATAAAGCTTGGAGAAATTAAGGAGCCAAAAGAGAAGAAAATTGGAGACTAGCGACTATGGAAGAGAAGTTGCAAAGTTGCAACCCGTTTACAAGTATATGGGCTTAAGTTATCCAAGATCCGAGCCCATACCCGAATCCAAGCCCGCCGCCATCTTGAGCCGTTAGATTGGATCAGCGGCTTCATCCAACGGCTCCATCACTCGATGCACCATCACTCGAAGCGCCCGCTCAACACCCTAGCCTCCTGTCCCTTCACCTAATCGACCAAACCACCAAACACCCCCTACCATCATTTTTTTTTTCACTCTTTTCTCCCTTAAGAAACAAAAACCAGAGCCCTTCTTTCTCCCAGACCATTTGCAGTTCCAACAGCACATCAATCATCTTCTTCTCCCGACCAACCTCTTTGTCACCGGCCACAGCCACCTTCTACACCTCCTAGCTCTTAACTATCTCCTTCATAGCTTCTTCTCCCATAAACCCTAGAAGCTAGGTTTGAGATAGATAAAGTTAGGGGTTTCCCTAACATCGAATTAATGAAGTTGCGAGCAAGTGGAAGAGGGGACAACCAATTCGAGAGTCTTTGGTGAACAGGGTATGCATTTAATTTGGATTTTTAGTGTGAGAAGAGAACTTTGAGGTATAAATAGAATTGTTCTCTGTGTAAGAACGTGGTCGGGAATTTTTAGGATTTATTTGGTTAGCTTAATTCAACTCTGTTTTAATTACTATCATCATGTTCTAATTCCATTTGCTAGGGTCTAGATGAAACCCTTAATTGTATGTTAGGTTAATCAATTTCCTGATTTTGTTCTTGATGTGCTTCATTGCTTTAGGGATAATTAATTAGCTTTTTGATCAAATGAACCTGTGATAAGTTGTACTGTAAGAAGACAACTTATACTAGGGGTAAGTTAGTGAAATTGGTTGACAATTCTTCCACCTGAGACCTTCAAGGGAAGGACAAGAGCATAATTTGAGTTTGTTTTGCCTTAGTATAGGATTAAGAGGTGAATTCAATCACCCTAGTGCTCTCTAGCAATTGTTTACAATCTGTTTTTGCATATTTACTTTACAATCTGTTTTATTATTTGTTCACTATAACTCTCTTTGTCGTATCGACACACTCAAAACCCCCTTGTTGCTACTCTCACCTTGAATCAGTTTAGTAAGACCATAAGCTTCAACGTTACACCCTCCAAGTCTCTGTGGATCGACCTGTGCTTGCCCTGTGTTGCTTGTCGACACTGTGCACTTGCAGTTTACAATTGTAGGCATCTTTATAATCCTACCAGGCATCCTGTTCTGTTTAGGAATCTGTTACATGGTACTGATTTCGGTAATATGCAGGTCATGTCATTTATTCACCGGATGGTAGAGGTTTTAGGAGCAGCTGTCCTTCCCTTCGCTGCGATGGTACGACCTGAAAGGTTAGTATACCTAATCAGAATAAGCTTGTAATGTTCGCAGCTAGTCCTTTAGCTTGTCAAAAGTTATTCTCTGCAGAAAGATGTAGTGACATGTTTCACTGCGGCACAACCATCTAGTTTGGTAAATGAGCAATGTCACCCTGAGTGAATATTTATTATTATCTATGTTGTCGTAGCAGAGGATACTGCTAATACTGAAATTATTTTGCTCCTGAAGATTGGAAGCCGAATGCTATCCACTGCATTCTATTTTTGGAAAGTAAAGACTCCTAAACGAAGGGAAGCCATTGATTTGGACATTCCCTACACGGAGGTAGGTGAACATCGTTATTTAAGTTCATACTTTTAACAAGATAAGTTTGTTGCAAAAATTCTGAACAAGTTCAAACATGATTTATACTTCAAAACCTAGGAAGACAATATGGGACAAGCCATCGACGAATAGTTTTTATTCCAAGTAGTTATTTAAAAATGTTGAATTACGATGTATGTTGAGACTCTCAATTGCAGCTAACCGAAATGGTAATCATAATTACTGGTTTATTTGGATTATTAGTTACCTGGTGTGGTGCCGGATCTGCAGAAATGGTAGAGTCTCTTCACAATATGCCCAAGGTAAGCTTGATCCTTCACCCTAGCCTGGTATTCTTCAATTTTTTGTTCAGTAGATTTTAGCTTTCATGAATTGCTTTTTAGCTTTCAAAGAAGATGAATTGTGTTCCAATTGAACTCCATTTCCTCTTTTAGTGTCTGTAAATTCTTTTATTTTGTCCTCTTTAATTGAAGACTAAACTTGGGGATAGACTTGTTTCATAGGACATTGTCAAAATACTTACTTACAATTAAATTCTTTTGATGGTATTATCATTGTAATTTGTATATTTAAAAGATTTCAATCTCTTATATTATTGTTTCATAGGTCGCTCATTTGATGGTATTATCTTGCATATGTTCAATCTCACAGTTTTGAGCAGTTGTGTCAATTTTGCAAATGAGAAACTGCAACAACATTTCAATCAGGTACCTTATCCAGAGATGTTTGGCTTAATCGTTGATTGCATATGGTTCATACCATTCTTTAATTCTTAAAGTTCAATGTATTTTCACTACACTGTCTTTAAAATGGAGCAGGCTTAGGACACAATTGTCAATTATTCGAAAGTTCTCATATTTTCTTCACAGGTTGAATTGTTTATGTATAATTATTATGTTGTTATTGTTTTGAATTCATTTTGTTCGAATTTTTTGCAGGTGGAATTAAAGTTTGATCATATAAATGGTAATGTATGCAACTATGGACCTCCCTATGAGTGTCAACTGGCAAGTCTGGTGAGTAAGGATCTCAATTGGTGAAGCTTGTGGATTTTCTCCTAAGACTTCTATCAGATCTCAATTACTTCATGAGTTATAGACTGGATGTTTTACATATGCCAAGTAGTTGCAATTCATATGTTTTCTTTAAATTATAATTTGAGGGGATACTTGTATGTGTAGTTGTAGGCAATGCTGGTCTCGAATCTCTTTTCTCCTTTTTACTATTAATTGTTGTAGTCTTGTTGTTTTTTTTGTGTGTGTGTTTGCAGCTTAGGGCTGGAGTGATGGACCTGATTTGAGACGGTTTGTCAGAAGATGAAAGTTTAGATGGGGAAGTCTTACCTTCAACTTAGTGTTGAAACTTTATGGTTCTAAATCATGTAATATGAATATAACTCGAAGTCTTTTAGATAGGTGAAATTGTAAACTTTGTACACTTTTCTATACAAATTTAGTTTTCAAGTCATTATCTATTTAATTTTGTTAAATTCAATTTTGAGTCATTATTAATGATTCAGCTTTTAGGTTTTGATTCAGTTGAATCAGCTTTGGATTCAGCTGAACCAATAATCATTTTTTTTATTAAATATCATCAATAAAAACTACTGTGTCTGTTAGTAAGTACCGATAGACTGTCAATGAAATTCGTTTTTTTAAAGAATTCAACTTTTGCCAGACACAGTCGTTCTGGAAAAAACCACTTCCATATTCCAACTGATGAACACAATCGTTTTTAAATATATTACCTCTTGTCTTAAAAGTGGTTTAACTTCCATTTTCCTCTAGTGCTAGAATTTCTTGCAGTTGAGAAATTTTCGTGAAGGATTTTGCAAGAACGTGTAATTTTGTCTTTGATTGAACACAGAAGTGTGTCAATGCTTCAATACACTGATCTTTCTTCAGCATATTCTCTCTTTCCTTCTTGCTAAGCGAATATCTCTTTTTGATTTTGCTCTTTGATTTATTTATATCAAGAGAAGATGCGGACTTATTCTTAAAGTGATCTTTCTGATTTAGCATCTTATCAAGAGACGACATTGGATCCAGACTCATAGTTCGGACAAGGAATGACCAAGAAAAGAGAATGATATTTTTATAATTTTCATACTATCGAAAATATAATATTCCTAAAAATATGAATATCTCAAATATTTTCAGTTACTAGATTTTATTTCCATAGTCGACACATAAGTGCCTTGATCTTTCTTCTTCCTCACTCAAAATTTGGCACACGAGGTGAGGAAAGAATGCTAATACCGATTAGGTGGCATTAGTATGAGATTTTCTCTCATAATGGAATTTTGAACAACCAAAGTGTCCTTGATCTAGTATCGTATGAGAAATTCTCCTTTCGTTACCTCGAACTAGCGAAGTATCTTGAGATTGACTTGGGTTGCCTATGCAACTTTTAGAAATTCTATTTTTGAGACAATTTTTGCATCTTGTCTTATTTTTCCCTTTACCATTAGATGATTTAATAACATCGGAAGACATGTCCATCTTTAAAATAGGTAAATCACTAATGGAGGAGGAAGAAATAAGATTGACAACTAATGCAATATTAGTTGTTTCCTCTTCTTCAGAATCATATGAATCAGAGCTCTCATCTAGAGTTACAGCCAAAGCCTTGCTTCCAGTGTATTTCTTAAGATTGGGACAGTATTTAGCAATATGACCAAACCCTTTACACTTAAAGCACTGAGGCTGATATTCATCATCTTCTTCCTGATTCTTTTTGACAGGGACTCGATCATGTGGACGAGAAGATCGATGAGTATCCTTTATGAATCTCTTATTTCTTTTCTTTAAGAGATCTCGAAACTGTCTAGTAATCAATGATAATGATTGTTCAATTTCATCATCAGAATTTTCTGCAATCTGTTCATCTGAATCATTCATCTGTCTATTCCTCTCCATTGGAGCTTTTGGAACTTTTGCAGCTTTAAAAGCGATTCCTTTTTTTTGAATAGACTGTGATTCATGATCAAAGAACTTTAACTTTCCAACGACTGTACTTCGTGAGAGTATTGAAAGATCATTTGCTTCTATGATTTCATGCTTCTTAGAATCGTATCTAGATGGCAACGATCTGAGAATTTTGCACACTATATCCTTTTTATAAATAGTCTTTCCAAGAGAGAAAGAAGCATTAATTATCTCAGAGAGTTTAATATGAAACTCTTCAAAAGTGTCGTTGTCATCCATTCGAAGGTTTTCCCAATCAGACTTAAGAGTTTGAAGTCTAGCTTCTTTCTCTGATGTATTTCCTTCGAATACGATATGAAGATTATCCCAAGCTTCTTTCGAAGTTTGACATGTCGATACATGATGTTGTAGATCACGACTTACAACATGTATAATAGCATTCAAACCATCTAAATTCTGCTTAGAAAAAGCCTTTTCTTCGTTTGAAAACTCCACTAAGCGTTTAAACTCAGTTTTCGAATTTTCTACTTTTGGGCGATTATAACCATCGACGACTAATAGCCAAGTAATAAAGTCTCATGATTGAAGAAAAGATCTCATAGCATATTTCCACCATAGATAGTTTGTTCCTTCAAATCTTGCCGGTACGTTAATTAAAATCGATTCACGATAACTCGAATTCATTTCTTATAGGTTGGATCGCACCAAACACAGATTGTTAGATCTTTTCGTTTTTGCCTGCTCTGATACCAATTGAAAAGACGAGGATACCCAAATATACCTCAATCTAAAACTTTTCCACCTATAAGTCCTTTCTCCGACAGTGATTGTCTATGGACTGAGTCGAGACAATACAACTAATCGGTTCACACTTCGTGTGATCGTCTATGGATACGAGATCGAGAAAATACAACAACAAGATAACTTGCGTGATTGACTATGGATACAAGATCGAGACAATACAACAACGATGAATGTTTACTTGATAATAGGTTCGGACTTAACCAAACATAATAGGATTACTATCAAGTAAATATGAATTAACCTTTGTGTATTTTACTTCTAATTATAATAAAAACAATTATAATTGTGGAAATAAAAAAGTAAAAGACACAGCAAGATTTTGTTAACGAGGAAACCGCAAATGCATAAAAACCCCAGGACCTTGTCCAGAATTGAATACTCTCACGATTAAGCCGTTATACAAAATCTAAACCAACTTCGTATAGTTGAGACCAAGCAACTAAACCTATAGTTCACCTAGTTCCGTCTGTATCCCCGCGCCTCTAACTTGCAATAAGTCACACACTTGGAACAATTCCTTTGGTTCATCTTCCAAACAGTAAAGGAACAACAAATCTGTTCGGTACCAACTCTTTTCAAACAACGTGATATGAGTTTGACAAAAGGCTCTTCCGTTTATCCCAATAAACTCCTTTGTCCGGTCCTTAGATCTATCTTTTCAACAACTACCAAAGTAATTGTTAAGATTATGCAATCAATACTTCGAATCACAAAGAAACGTATTGATGCCGATCTAATCAACTAATCAATCAAGATTATCACAAAGATAAAACGATTATAGTTGGATCCCCAGCCGATCAAGTTTTATGCATACCAAAGATTATGAACCCAAATCAGAAATCTTCTTCGTCTTCAAATCTTCTTAGTTCTTCAATAAACACCTGCACACAATCAACTTGAATCTCTTGTGATCAATCACACACAGAACGGAGTCTGTTAACAATGGATTATCACAAGACGTCTTTAGATCAACAAACAATCTAAAGATCGCTGTCGAAACTTCGATCTAGTTTGAGTGAATCTTATATCAGAAGTGAAGATTCTCAAGCATAAAAAAACTAGGTGCAATCAAAGTTCAACAACAGTTAGTCAATAAATCAATTGAAAACTAATAATAAACTGCAATTATCTATGAAAAGACGAGGGTACCCAAATATACCTCAATCTAAAACTTTTCCACCTATAAGTCCTTTCTCTGAAAGTGATTGTCTATGGACTGAGTCGAGACAATACAACTAATCGGTTTACACTTCGTGTGATCGTCTATGGATACGAGATCGAGACGATACAACAACGAAGTATGTTTACTTGATAAAGGTTCGGACTTAACCAAACACAATAGGATTACTATCAAGTAAATAAGAATTAACGTTTGTGTATTTTACTTCTAATTATAATAAAAACAATTATAATTGCGGAAATAGAAACGTAAAAGACACAACAAGATTTTGTTAACGAGGAAACTGCAAATGCAGAAAAACCCCGGGACCTTGTCCAGAGTTGAATACTCTCAGGATTAAGCCGCTATACAAAATCAAACCAACTTCGTATAGTTGAGACCAAGCAACTAAACCTATAGTTCACCTAGTTCCGTTTGTATGCCCACGCCTCCAACTTGTAATAAGTCACGTACTTGGAACAATTCCTTAGGTTCGTATTCCAAACAGTAAAGGAACAACAAATCTGTTTGGTAACGACTCTTTTCAACCAAGTGATGTGAGTTCGACAAAAGGCTCTTCTGTTTATCCCAATAAACTCCTTTGTCAAGTCCTTAGATATATCTAATAACAACTACCAAAGTAATTGTCTAGATTTTGCAATCAATACTTTGAATCACAGAGAATTATATTGATGTCGATCTACTCAACTAATCAATCCAATCTACCACAAGGATAACCGATTATAGTTGGATCCTCTTCAACCGAAACAAGTATTGTGTACACCAAAGATTATGAACCCAAATCAGAAATCTTCAAAGTCTTCTTTGTCTTCAAATATTCTTAGATCTTCAATAAACACCTGCACACAATCAACTTGAATCTCTTGTGATCAATCACGCACAGAACGGAGTCTGTTAACAATGGATTATCACTAGACGTCTTTAGATCTACAAACTGTCAAAAGATCCTCGTCGAAACTTCGATCTAGTTTGAGTGAATCATATATCAGAAGAGAAGATTCTCAAGCATAAACAAACTAGGTGCAATCAAATTTCAACAACCGTTAGTCAATCAAATCAATCGAAAACTAATAATAAAACGTAATTATAATAGAGCTTCTCAATCCCAAAGAAGTCTTTAAACTGAGCGGCCGTAAGAGATTTCACCTAATTAGGTTACTTTCCTCTCTGAAAAGGCGGATCCACCAGTAACAACACAACTAGGTAGTTTTGATGGCTCTGAGGATTAGTTTGCTCGAAATGCAAACTTTGATATTTATAGACCAAGGAAGTTTGGACACCAAGGAATTTCTAAAATCAAAAATATTCTCAAGATATGCAATATATTCCAAATTCGGTTTCCATAATTCCTGGAAATGCTTTGTCCAAACATTGACCGAAAATCTCTTAGAAAATCTCCAACTAGTAAATGCAAATTACTAATTTTCATTTTCCAAAATTAAAATTAAAAACCTTAATTAAAAGATTCTCAACTTATTTTTCGATCCGGGATTTTTTCCTTTAACTATTAAGGAATATCTTTGAACAATAAAAGATAAGCGTTATTGCACATGTTCAAAGTATGTCGACATCTTAACTTAGTAAATCATCTTTCATATTTACTATCTTGGAATCGATTTGCCACACTTCCAAACAAGTTTAGAATTGGTTCATCTACCTTCCAAGAACTATGTGATTGATTAAGAACACTCAATCACCAATCATGGGTTTCACGGTTCTACCAAAACAAGTTTCGGTTCTACCTCCATTTGAGTACTGGATTTAGTCACACTAGCTTTCCAAAAATTCGGTTGAATAGGTACTAGGATCGGTTCCCACATATATATGGTATCTAACTTGTATTTGTTGCACATGTCCATAGGATCGGTTCCCAATGTTTAAAAACGTGTTGCACATGTTCATAGGATCGGTTCCCAATATCTAGAAACGTGTTACACCTCTTACAAGGATCGATTCCGCTCTTGTGATCGGTTGCACCTCTTACTAGGATCGGTTCCCCTTTGCCTATAGTTGGTCATACCAGTAACACTAAATCGATAATACCATCTCAGGTGATTACTTAAGATCGGTTTCACTAATAAAAGTCATACCAATACAAAAGTAAGGCTTTGTGAATAGTTTTACCAAGAACATAAACAAGTTATGATCGGTTATACTAATCACACATATTGGTAGTTCAAAAGATATGCAATGAATAACAATACCAATAAGCCTAGCGATTTCCTGATAGGTGTAATAAACACCTTGATATTTATCTATTGTTTATGCTTTCTTCGCGAGTTTTCTTGTAAATTATGTATCTTATGTTTGCTTTTGAGTTTAATAAGTACTTTGGAGTCATTATGAGCAAAACAAGGAGAAAGCGTCCATTTGGAACGTAAAGACCAAAAAGCATCAATTCTTATATGCAACTGTTATTGGGAGCGGAGTCGAGCCAAGCCAACCATTGCATCTTGGTCTAGAGAAGCAGGGAAAAGAATGGTTGGCCCTTATCTACTCTACCAGGGTGGCTATAGCTATTTTCATTTCCTACAGAGCCCTAAAATTCAGAGAGAAATCAATTCTCTCATCATTACTGTTTCTGTCTAAAACCAAGAGAAGTATGGCGGCACCGTTATTACTCAGAGAAAATTGAGAAAATGAAGAAGAACCAGGGATCGACGATGGTTGTTCACAGAAGCATTTGGTTGTTGTTGACATCAGTGATGGTGGAGATCTCAGAGAAGATGAACTGATGAAGAACATATGGGAGATTTGAGATTTCAGTTAAGAGAAGTTAGGGTTTTGCTGAAGACGATCGATTTAAGAATTTGATGATGTTAATGATTGGTTCAAGGGTTGAGTAAACGTGGGTATGTGCTTAATCTCAAGAATCTGAGGCTGGTATGAAGAAATTAATGTAAAAATTAGAGTCTGTAACTCGTATTTGAAGAGAAGAACTGATGGGATCTGTTGTTGTTGAGTTGCAAATGGAACCAGTGAATCTAAGATTTGAGAATGGGTTTGAATTTGAAGAAGATGATGAGGGTTTGATGGTGATTACGTCAGCTTCTAGTGATGAATGCGAAAATGGATTTGCTTTTGTGGTGAACTGAATCCGTGTAGTTGAATGTCTCTGGAACTTCATGTTTCAGACCAACAAGGAGCAATATTAGAGCAGTTGGAAGAAATGAGGAGATGGGTCTGTGAAAGAAGAGAAGATGCAGTTGCACTGGTTGTTGTTGCAGTTCAGGTTAAGATGATGGAATTGGGATGTTGGTTTGGCAGTACAGTTACAGATATTGTAGAGGTTGGATGAGTTGAAATTACAATGGCTTGAGTATGTGTGTAGTGATGGTAAGCAACTAAACTGGTGGATGTTTACTGAGAGTTCAAGAAGCTGTTGCAGGTGATTTGAGGCTGTTGAAGCAGTACTAGCATGAGGAGGAATGGACTGATGGAGTTGTCCTGAGATGGAGGCAAGCACTGGATTTGGTTTGCTTCTGAATTGGAGTAAGAGAAGGATGTTGACATGCTGTTGCTGGTTAACTGCAAGATGTGATGTTGTCTGTGGTGCTTGAGTTAACTGAAGCTGATGGAATGGAGGCTGAGTTGTAATGAGATTTGGCGAGCTGTATTATGATGCAGGGATTCTGAGCAGGTTCATACTGAGCTGAAACTGAAGGTTGTGGCAATGGCTAGGAGATTGCAGGTCTCAAGTGCAGTGGTGATGCTATTGAAGCTGAAACTGTGAAGCGTAGGAGGAAGAACAAAGAAGGCATTAGAGGTAGCAGGTGGTTTTGGTGATTATCATGGCAGGTGCAAGCTGATATGTATGGTGTTGCACCTGGTGGTAGTAAAGTGGTGCTATGTAACTACAAGGTGCGAGCTCGATGCAGTGAGGCTATGATGGTGTTGATGATGTTCAATTGTGGAGACTCAGGTGAAGGTGCAGAGTAACTGGAGATGGTGGTGTTGTTATTACAAATGGTATTGCAATTGGCAATGGTTGTGACATCTGCAGTCAAGGCCAGATGGTTGCAGGTGATGGGTGTTGAGTGGAGTCTGAACTGGAGATAAGAATTGATGCTTGAGAAGTGGTGGTTGAACTGGATTAAGATGAGATTACAATGGTTGTGTTGCAAAAGCACTAAGTGATGATGAAAACTGTATGCAACTGCAGCTCAAGTTGGTGTTGGTACTTGGCTCTCAGCTAAGACTTGTTGGAATTGTGGATGAAATTATAGCTGATGCTGCTGATGTCTTGAAGTGATGCAGAATGTATGAAGCAGTTACAACGATCAGATTGAAGTGGCCTTGATATAGGCGGATGGCTTAATGGTTGTGTTGCTGTTGCAATATGGATTGGATTGTGCAGGGGAGCTATAGGTGGTGCAGTGATGCTGCAAGGGAGTTGTGGAGACTGAAAAGATAGAACTGAAATGTTATGTTGCAGTGATTGTGCAACTAATGCTCAAGAAGATGCGCTGGTGATGCTGCAATAAGGTGGAACCCCTGGTGTTGTGCAAAAGTTAGAAGAAATAATTGAATAAGGGTTGTACTGGTGTTGTGTTTGAAACTGTGGCTGTGAAGAATGACCGGCCATCATGTCTGGGATTGTGCAATTGACTCTGACTTGACTAGGTATGACTCGGTGATTGACCCGAGTTAACTCAGTTGACCTGAGATTTGACCGGTAACCGGGTGGATTTTTCCGGTCACCTGAGACCAGTTTGCCGGCCAACTTCCGGCGCGACACCAGTTTTCCGGTGACATATTTTTGGTATAATTTCTACATGGGTTTTTCTCACATATGGGCTTGGTGGATTTTCATCTATTGGACTCTTTGAAGACTTGACCTAATTTTGGAAAGCAAATGATTATAAAAGGAGAGTTTTTTACAACTCTCGGTATCACGTATTTTCTACTTGGAGTTTTGGAGATAACCGCAACTAGGGTTTGCTTTCGTATTTATTTTTCATCTTATTTATTTGATTATTGATTATGATGAACTCCATAGCTGTGAGCAGCTAAATCTTTTATTATTGGTTAAGGATGCAGTCCTATTTCGAAAACTTGTGCTTGAGTTATGTATTAGTTTTCTCTCTTGATTATCGTTCACATCTCTACTGTTTTTAATATCACATGATTGATGTATTGTGATAAGATTTAGATGTTTGTTTAGTTGAGTGGACAATCAATTGAATTCACATCCTTGTCCATAGCTAATTTAGGGTTTTTCATCAAGCGATAACCCCGAATACAAGTAGCATGATATGATTACGGTTTGTAGTGATACACTCTTGTAATCATATGTAGAGTTTGACCATTGTCCGAATTGTCATGCGCAATGTATGACAATGGCATTGATTAGCCTATTTCCCAAACTTAATGCTCCTAGGAATTGAACTTAATTAGCGCAAGGCGTTAGGTTATTCTTTAGGTAGAATTCACGTACGCAGCTCTAATTTGTGTGTTGATGAACTTAGGAAATTAATAGATTGTCTTGCTCTCTTGATACTCTAGGCTTTTGATGATAAAGAGATTAAATAGTAATTCTAATCATGTATGCAAGCACATGTTTAAGATTGAAGATGAATTCCTTGACCAATATCTTTCTCTCATTGATTATTTCTCCAATTTACTTTGCTTTTGATTTACTTATTGCTTACATAAAAATCAGAAATCCCCCCAATCGGTTACTTAGGCAATTAAATACATAATAACTACAATTGCCTCTCTATGGAAACGAACTCTTTCTTATCATATACTTTAGGAAAGTGAAATTATTTTTGACGCATACGACAGCGATTATTTCCATTTCGATTCACAAAACAAGTTCATGAATTTACTTCCTTTAAATGAATGTAAAACATTATTTCCTAGGATGAAATCTTCACCTCATACTCATACATAATCACAATAGCATTCAAACGATTATGTCGATGTTTTATATACGAAGTTCAAAAGATAAACGTTATACTTCGTATTGTATTCCTTAATACTACGTCTAACTAGAGTGTAATCATTCATACTTCGCAGTTATGTTTTCAATATGCACGACTTGAAAGATACGTTAGGGAATGAAACAGTTCAAGTCAAATATTGCTAACCTCAAGTGGAAGGATGATGTTGTCGTTGTAGCTCCTTACTTCTTCACTTCTTCAAGTCTTCGTAATACTTGTAATGTCTCATATACTAATACTTTCAAGCTAACCTATACGAAGTTGACTCTAGTACATAATCAAGCGACTCTTTAAATGAGTTTTGGTTCACTAAAATATGACAACCAAACTTGACATACCAATGCTTGGTGGGTTCAACCGAGCTATGATCTAACAATCTCCCCATTTGTCAATTTTAGTGACAAAACTCTTACATCATATGGATAAACAAATTACAAGAATTCATTACACATACGCTTGATTCCCAAATTCAACATCACAATAACCTGTATACATCAATCCATAAATGCCGCTATTGACATTATAATAACAAAGCTAATACTCCCCCTAAAGTTAAGATAGGTAGATTTTATCAATCTGCACGTCTTTGTTATTCCTTTGTAGTCCATATAACTACAAGTATCATATGATATGATACTCCCCCTGAGAGTATGCTTTACTCTTTCGTTAGATAAACGTTTAAGCACCAATGTCATTTCCTTTAGTGATACCAATCAATATAAATCAATACCAGTATCACTTGTTTACTCCATATATTTCTCCCCCTTTTTGTCACAAAATGACAAAGGTACGAGCAAATAAAGGACAAACCGAAAGGATCTTACAAATCTCACAAGACTTGCAACCTATAGAGTTAGGCGCGAGGGTTCCACATACCATTTTTGATAACCAATATCAAAACCGAAACTACAAAGTAATTTTTTGTTGATATGTTACCAAGGAAACAATTGCCCGAAGAAATTTTCCCTAATAATTTAGCAAACCAAAAATCGAATAAGCACCTTAGTTCCTTTGCTAAACCGATTGTACAAATACAATCGCTTGTTCAATAAGAACAAAATAAAGATAACTCTATTTTTCTCATCAGGTTCTAATTATCCATATAACTTAGACCTTTCACTTTTAAACAAGACAAGTACTAGGTTAGTTAACTAGCATTTCTTGTTAAGGCATTCGATTAGACTTGAATAACCGAAACCTCCACTTTGATAATTCTAACTAAGATCAGAATTAACTTAGTTTCTCTTATCCGGAATCGAAATGGACTAAACAATTCTTCCTGAAAACCTTTTCTTTCATTAAGACATAAACAATTCATACAAACCAAATAAATCAACTTGCATAATTATTCACCTCAACTGGAAGCAATCGAAACAACATAGACAATAAAACACCGTAATTGCACCAAAATTTTGTAAGCCTAAACGATTGATACCAAACAATAAAGCAAGATAACAATAGTTTTTCCTAACCGGAAACAATTGAATCACACACACATCCATATATAAATAATGGAATAAAACATCAATTGTACCGAAATTTTGTTAAGCAAAAGCAATAAATATACGTAATAAACTCAGGCTTTTCTTAAATAGGAAAACGATTAACTAACAAAGTTGTTACCTCAAATTTCGCATCCTCTTCTCCAATATGTTTGCATCTTCTTCCATGGAGAATTGATACCGAAATATCATTATGTTGTCATCCTTATGCAAAACAAAAGAATACGACAACCAACCTTTACCAGAGAAAGGTTGAAAACCGGTTTTAACTATTGCAAGCAAAAGTTGAAAACCCCGAAACACATATGCTTTTATGCTAAACCAAACGATTCCACATATTGTGACTTTTTCACATATTGTTTCAAACAGAACCCCTCATGATCCTTTGATAAAGCCTACCAACATGGGCTAGAACTTAATCCTGCTAAACCAAAAAGTCACCCAAACCATAAGGATACACAACATATGAGATCGAATATTAAGGTCAGAAAACCGAAATCAAACATCCCAAAAACATACATAGAAATAACATAAAGCATTCAAGCACACGCTATGTAATCATAAACTATCACAAGAAAAGTTATAAATCAAATAATTTTATCCATAATAAGATAGTTTTATTCATAATAGACCTAATACAATCATTGAAAGAAATAAAAAATTGATGTCTATTTTCTCCTTCTCAGTTCTTGTGAAGATTGCTTTCAAAAACTGGATTCAAATTCTTCTGAGCACTTCCCTTTTCAGTAGATCATTTTTTCATCTCAAACTGTTGAGAATGAAGATTAGCTAGTACTTATTTTGAATCCTTTATCATCAGCTCATGATATCTAATGCAACCTTTAACGGTAAGAATATGTTTTCTTAGAGAATCTTGAGAGTTATCATGAAGAGAGACATCATGAGTTTCAGTCATAACTGATGCACAGAGTGCTAAATCATCAAGACATGACCCTTCCTTTACCGATTTCTCCATTGAAATAAAATAGTCTTCTTTCGGACAGGAAGAAGGTATATAAGATGGGAGAAAATCAAGGAATAATTTGGTTTATGGAAACCGAAACTATTTTTCCCCAAAATAAAAGATATATATTATTTTCCACTAAAGAAACAGACATGAACAACTTGCCCAGATTTATGCTTCCTCGCAATCAAAATTTTGGGCAACAAGTGAGGATGTGTATTTCAACACAATCAGTGTGTGTTGAGGTGAGAATTATTCTCACCATAGTTAACAAAGACATCCTTAGGATGGCTTATAAACACAATAGACTGTGTTTCCGTTCTTTCTTTCTCTTGTAATTGCAAGAGTTTGCAATTTCCTTTTTATATCTCATAAACTCACCAGTCTTCTTTATCCCCTTGCGAAGTGCTTTGATAAGTTTATTTCCAAGGAAGATTGCAGTGTGATTATTTATTTCACATGAAGAACTTATCAAGTTATCATAAAAACTAGTTTCTGATTCTCTTGGTTTTTCACTCAATTTTTCTTGTTCAGATTTTACCATACAAGTTTTATCTGAAAGGAATTTCAAAAGGTTTTCAAGTACCAGGCTTAACCTTTTATTTTCCTTAACTTCCAACTCAAGTTTTTCTAGGATTGATTAGACTCACAGAAATCATCATTGTTAGAGTTGGAAAGAAGTACATTACAATCAGATATTTCTTCATTGGATTCTTCCTCTGGAATATCATCAAGAGTGGAGACATATGCCTTATTGCACTTCTGAGTCTTTCTGCTGGGACAATGTTTTGCCATATGTCTGAATCTAAGGCACTTTAAGCATTGTCCTTCATCATTACCCTTTTTATGGCAAAATAATAATGTATCAGGAACATGTTTATCAATAGATAAGAGGTCCTTAATTCGTTGCGCTAGAAGCATAATAGTTGAGTCAAGCTCTTTTTCAACAGGTACCTTGTCCTCTTGGCAACGTTTCTCAGTTTGATTCTTCAGCAGAATTTCTCTATCAAAGATCTTTAACTTTCCTACAAGAGAGCTTCGGGAAAGTATAGAAAGATCATTTCCTTCTATTATGGCATGTTTCTTAGACTCGTATCTGGATGGTAACGATCTGAGAATTTTGCATACTATTTCCTTTTCAGGTATGGCCTTTCCAAGGAAAAAAGATGTATTAACAATCTCAGAAAGTTTAGAGTTAAACTCCTCGAAAGTGTCGTTATCATCCATTTTGAGGTGTTCCCATTCAGATGAAAGGGAAAGAAGTCTAGCTTCTTTTTCAGATTCATCTCCATCGAATACAGTCTCAAGAATATCCCATGCTTCCTTAGAAGTTCTACAAGTCAGCATATGATGTAGAAGATCATGACTAACTACGTGTATGATGGCATTCAAACCATCAGAATTCTGCTTTGCAAGAATCCTTTCTTTATGCATATAAAACGCTAAACGTTTGAAATCTGTTTCCGAATAATCCATCGGTTGTTGATATCCATCTTCGATTAATAACCAAGTATTAAAATCTCGGGATTGAAGAAAAGCTTTCATAGTAGATCTCCATAATGGGTAGTTTGTCCCATTAAATCTTGGTGGTACGTTAACTAAATCACTCATTAGATTCATTTTCTTATAGGTTGGATCGCACCAAACACAGATTGTTAGATATTTTCGTGTTTGCCTGCTCTGATACCAATTGAAAAGATGAGGGTACCCAAATATACCTCAATCTAAAAAATTTCCAACTATAAGTCATTTCTCCGAAAGTGATTGTCTATGGAATGAGACGAGACAATACAACTAATCGGTTCACACTTCGTGTGATCGTTTATGGATACGAGATCGAGACAATACAACAACGAAGTATGTTTATTTGATAAAGGTTTGGACTTAACCAAACACAATAGGATTACTATCAAGTAAATAGGAATTAACGTTTGTGTATTTTACTTTTAATTATAATAAAAACAATTATAATTGCGGAAATAGAAAAGTAAAAGACACAACAGGATTTTGTTAACGAGGAAACTGCAAATGCAGAAAAACCCCGGGACCTTGTCCATAATTGAATACTCTCAGGATTAAGCCGCTATACAAAATCAAACCAACTTCGTATAGTTGAGAACAGTCAACTAAACCTATAGTTCACCTAGTTCCGTCTATATTCCCATGCCTCCAACTTGTAATAAGTCACGTACTTGGAACAATTCCTTTGGTTCGTATTCCAAACAGTAAAGGAACAACAAATCTGTTTGGTAACAACTCTTTTCAACCAAGTGATGTGAGTTCGACAAAATGCTCTTCCGTTTATCCAAATAAACTCCTTTGTCAGGTCCTTAGATCTATCTAATAAAAACTACCAAAGTAATTGTATAGATTTTGTAATCAATACTTTGAATCACAAAGAATTGTATTGATGCCGATCTACTCAACTAATCAATCCAATCTACCACAAGGATAAACCGATTATAGTTGGATCCTCATTAACCGAAACAAGTATTGTGCACACCAAAGATTATGAACCCAAATCATAAATCTTCAAAGTCTTATTAGATCTTCAATAAACACCTGCACACAATCAACTTGAATCTCTTGTGAACAATCACGCACAGAACGAAGTCTGTTAACAAGGGATTAACACAAGACATCTTTAGATCTACAAACAGTCTAAAGATCCCCGTCGAAACTTCGATCTAGTTTGAGTGAATCTTATATCAGAAGAGAAGATTCTCAAGCATAAACAAACTAGGTGCAATCAAAGTTCAACAACCATTACTCAATCAAATCAATCGAAAACTAATAATAAACCGCAATTATCTATTTTCCCACCAACGGTACTAATAGAGCTTCTCAATCCCAAATAAGTCTTTAAACTGAGCGGCCGTAAGAGATTTCGCCTAATTAGGTTACTTTCCTCTCTGAATAGGCGGCTCCACCAATAACAACACAACTAGGTAGTTTTGCTGGCTCTGAGGATTAGTTTGCTCGAAATGCAAACTTTGATATTTATAGACCAAGGAAGTTTGGACACCAAGGAATTTCCAAAACCGAAAATATTCTCAAGATATGCAATATATTCCAAATTCGGTTTCCATAATTCCTGGAAATGCTTTGTGACCGAAAATCTCTTAGAAAATCTCCAACTAGTAAATGCACATTACTAATTTTCATTTTCCAAAAATAAAATTAAAAACCTTAATTAAAAGATTCTCAACTTATTTTTCGATCCGGGATTTTTTCCTTTAGCTATTAAGGAATATCTTTGAACAATAAAAGATAAGCGTTACTGCACATGTTCAAAGTATGTCGACATCTTAACTTAGTAAATCATCTTTCATATTTACTATCTTGGAATAGATTTGCCACACTTCCAAACAAGTTCAGAATTGGTTCATCTGACTTCCAAGAACAATGTGATTAATTAAGAACACTCAATCACCAATCATGGGTTTCACAGTTCTACCAAAACAAGTTTCGGTTCTACCTCCATGTGAGTACTGGATTTAGTCACACTAGCTTTCCAAAAATTCGGTTGACTAGGTACTAGGATCGGTTCCGACATATATATGGTATCTAACTTGTATTTGTTGCACATGTCCATAGGATCGGTTCCCAATGTCTAAAAACGTGTTGCACATGTTCATAGGATCGGTTCCCAATATCTAGAAACATGTTGCACCTCTTACAAGGATCGATTCCCCTCTTGTGATCGGTTGCACCTCTTACTAGGATCGGTTCCCCTTTGCCTAGAGTTGGTCATACTAATAACACTAAATCGATCATACCATCTCAGGCGATTACTTAAGATCGGTTTCACTAATAAAAATCATACCAATACAAAAGTCAGGCCTTGTGAATAGTTTTACCAAGAACATAAACAAGTCATGAGCGGTTATACTAATCACACATATTGGTAGTTCAAAAGATATGCAATGAATAACAATACCAATAAGCCTAGCGATTTTCCTTTCGATTCACAAAACAAGTTCATGAATTTACTTCCTTTAAACGAATGTAAAACATTGTTTCCTAGGATGAAATCTTCACCCATACCCATACATAATCACAATAGCATTCAAACAATTATGTCGATGTTTTATATACGAAGTTCAAAAGATAAACGTTATACTTCGTATTGTATTCCTTATACTACGTCTAACTAGAGTGTAATCATTCATGCTTCGCAGTTATGTTTTCAATATGCATGACTTGAAATATACGTTAGGGAATGAAACAGTTCAAGTCAAATATAACTAACCTCAAGTGGAAGGATGATGTTGTTGTTGTAGCTCCTTACTTCTTCACTTCTTCAAGTCTTCGTAATACTTGTAATGTCTCATATCCTAATAATTTCAAGCTAACCTATACGAATTTGACTCTAGTACATAATCAAGCGACTCTTTAAATGAGTTTTGGTTCACTAAAATATGACAACCAAACTTGACATACCAACGCTTGGTGGGTTCAACCGAGCTATGCTCTAATAATCTAGTTTCCCACCAACGGTACTCGTAGAGCTTCCCAATCCCAAAGACGTCTTTAAAACGAGCGGTCGTAAGAGATTTCGCCTAATTAGGGTACTTTCCTCTCCGAATAGACGGCTCCACCAGTAACAACACAACAAGGTAGTTTTGCTGGCTCTGAGGATTAGTTTGCTTGAAATGCAAACTTCAATATTTATAGACCAAGGAAGTTTGTACACCAAGGAATTTCCAAAACCAAAAATATTCTCAAGATATGCAATATATTTCCAAATTCGGTTTCCATAATTCCTAAAAATGTTTTATCCAAATATTGACGGAAATCTCAGTAGAAAATCTCCAATTAGTAAATGCACATTACAAATTTTTATCTTCTAAAGATATGCATTTTAATTGCTGGAAATTAAAAGCATATAAAACTAAAAACCTTAATTAAAAGATTCTTAATTTATTTCGATCCAGGATTCTCCTTTAGCTATTAAGGAATATCTTTAAACAATAAAAGATAAGCGTTACTGTACATGTTCAAAGTATGTCGACATCTTTAGTTTGTAAATCCTTTTTCATATTTACAATCTTGGAACCGATTTTCCACACTTCCAAACAAATTTAGAATTGGTTCATCCGACTTCCAAGAACTATGTGATTGATTATCCTATCAAATCACCAATCATGGGTTTCACGGTTCTACCAAAACAAGTTTCGGTTCTACCTCCATGTGGGTACTAGGATCAGTCATACTAGCTTTCCAAAATTTGGTTGACTAGTAACTAGGATCGGTTACCACATATTTATGGTATCTAACTTGTATTTGGTTGCACAAGTCATAGGATCGGTTACCAATATCTAAGACTTGTTGTATCTCTTACAAGGATCAATTCCCCTTTGCTTGTGATCGGTTGCACCTCTTACTAGGATCGGTTCTCCAATGTCTAGAGTTGGTCATACCAATTACAACAAATCAATCATACCATCTTAGGAGATTACTTAAGATCGGTTTCACTAATAAAAGTCATACAAATACAAAAGTCAGGCCTTGTGAATAGTTTTACCAAGATACTTAAACAAGTTATGAGCGGTTATACTAAACACACATATTGGTAATCCAAATATTTGCAATGAATAAAAATACCAATAAGCCTAGCGATTTCCCTTTCGATTCATAAAACAAGTTTATGAATTGTACTTCCTTTAAACGAATGTAAAACATTGTTTCCTAGGACGAAATCTTCACCCATACCCATACATAATCACAATAGCATTCATACGATTATGTCGATGTCTTATATACGAAGTTCAAAAGATAGACGTTATACTTCGTATTGTAATTCCTTAATACTATGTCTAACTAGACTATTAGCATTCACAGATTCGCAGTTATGTTTTCAATATGCACGACTTGAAAGATACGTTAGGGAATGAAATAGTTCAAGTCAGATATTACTAACCTCAAGTGGAAGGATGATGTCATCGTTGTAGCTCCTTACTTCTTTTCATTCTTCAAGTCTTCACGTAATACTTGTAATGTCTCATATCCTAATACTTTCAAGCTAACCTATACAAAGTTGACTCTAGTAAATAATCAAGCGACTCTTTAAATGAGTTTTGGTTCACTAAAATATGACAACCAAACTTGACATACCAACTCTTGGTGGGTTCAACCGAGCTATGCTCTAACACTTTGTGATAAATTAATCATGTATGTCCAATAGGCTTTACACTTGGTTGGTTAGCACTACCACACCAAATACTTGTATATTTGTCAAAGAACCAAGTTATACCAGGATTTTATAGGCCAAATATGCTCTTCGTTGACATTAAGTAACAAGGAGCTTGGTTCGATCTCATCTTGATCTATTTCCTTGAGCAAGTGTATATGAAATTAATCATCAATATGCTCTCATGATCTTTCCATTGACTCGTGCGCATTCTCATAATCCACTTGGGATGTCATTGTTCTCTGGAATCATTAAACTTCAGAGCGTCCTCCAGTTTGATTCATGGACATATTCAGAGACAATCTTATGAGATTATTTCGGATGATATAAATAAGTTGTGCCATCCTCACCTACTTCCTTTCTAGGTGAGGATTGATCGAACCAAGTGGTCTCTCCAACTTCCTTTATGGAGCCACGGCCTCAACCACACTTCCACTAAGTGTAGTTGCAACACCTTAGTTTATGGTGTATATCCTTTATTGAGGATTCGTAACCTTGCAGGTAGGTTTGAAGCTGGTATGTGTGATCTCATCACTTTAGCGACATCAATGTACATTCTGAAAATCGATTATTCTTTCACTTCACATTTACATTTGTGGAGTACAAGAATCAATATGAGACACAGTGGGAACACACCACGAAAATTCTTGTCGTTCCCTTAGAAAATACTTTTTCTTATCTCCTCCTAACGACAGGAAGACTGTCTCATTAAAGTGATAACCCGCAAATCTAGCGGTAAGAGATCTCCTGCCAAAGGTTTTAAAATGCGGATAATTTTAAGAGTAAATATCCAAAAAAATTACTTAATCATTTTCGTGATCCATCATAGTACGATGTGGACTCGTAATGGCACATATATAGTGCAACCAAAAATGCGTAAGAACACAAATGTCAGGCTTAAATTCAATTACCAACTGGTACGCAGAAAAGGTTGACTAATATTGGGTTCTAAAACGAATTAAGTAAAGATGCGTGTAATATTACATATCCCAAAATAAAAGGTAGGTTGGTACGCATAACCTATTCCCTAGACACCATCTGTAACCTTTGATGGTAGCCTCTGCGAGACCATTGGGTGAAAGATGCTCTATATTGATCCTATTAAGCATGAAATACTCATCAAGTCCTTTTGATGTAAATTCTCTAGCATTAGCAAGGGCGGTGAGCCCTTACACTGCATTGTGTAATATGTGCTAGGAGTTTTATAAAAAAAATTAAACTCATCGTCTGTTGTGAGCAATAACTGATTCAATGTGTCGTATCATCCACCAAAGCCATAAATCACTTGAATGGCTCGCATTCTGCATGGATATATGTTCACTAACAACACTTTATTTCTTTGAAGAATGAGTTATTTACCATTTGCATCTAAGTAAACCAGGGTGGTCTCAATCATGTTTTACTAAAGAAATACTTTATAAGATGAGTGACGTGCTTTCTTACTCTAAAGCATAATAGGGAGAGGCAGTGCAAATCTAGTAACTTTAGAAATCATTGATCGTGATAGATGTCGTAACTTCGCATTCTATTAGTTCATTGTACACTCAAATGAAGTGATGCCCGTGTTAGTACTTTCAAAACGGAACATCTTGTCATAACCAATGTGCCTTATGGTTATGTCAAAGTCTTTATGAATCAATCCCAATCAGTTCATTGTTGGGGTTAATATGGATTCAGTAATTCAAGTTCCAGTGATTTACAATTCACTAGATTGACACATTAATTTTCTAAGAATATGCCTCCTTCTACATTCATTAGAAATAATTTATAGATGCAATCAACTCCATTCTCACTGTAAGTTTCCAAAAAGGTAGGTAATAGTTCACGCATGAACACCCTTTGAGCAGTATTTCGCTGGATGATCCAATCATCATAGTTACATTATAAGGAATTAGTTCAACAACTAGTGTATATTCCTTAAATTAGTGGAAGAAAAACCACTATCAGTTAGACCTTGAGTCTTGAGAGATTTAATAAGTGGTGTGGCCTTATTACGTAACAAAAATCGGATTCAACTCAATTACTTTAGAGTGGATATATGTTAGTTTCATCCAGATATATCTCAAGTGCTTTAGAGAATTTATGTCTCGTGGGAATGATTTACTTTTCATTCCATAAGCGCAGACATTGAATCTAGTTCAATTAAATAGTCAATTGGCCAAGCAAAGTTCTTTTTGTCATTAAAGTTGATGTCTAAAGCAAGACCTCCTCTAGAAATTGGTTGCTACTATGATACACACATTACATTGTATATACCAACACCTATTACCAGGTGTGTTGAGGGGTGAATTTAGTTCTGGTCCTACCCGTCCTAGCTACACCAAGTGATCTCACTTTTCTAGGAATAGTAAGAGAGAGAGAGAGAGTTGACTTTCCATTGTACCTTGTCCTTCCTTATATAGACTTTCCTAAAAGTCCCTCTTTTTATGTCATCATGACACATGTCTTAAACCTTCTTAATTACCTCTAATGCCATTTTTTAGCATAACCCCCTCCTTATTCATTAATCCCTTCCTTGTCCTTCTTTCCTCATAGATCTCTTCTTGTTGGACTTGGGCTTAGTCCCCAAGTCCCCATCTCTCGTACTGGGCTTACCTCTCCTCTTAGGGGCACCCTTGTACTATTAAGGGGTATTATTTTTTATGTATCAACATTAGTCCCCTGACTATTGGTTCAATTGTTAAATGACCCGATAGTCATAAAATATTTTGAACGCCCCCCTTGTTGCAGACAGTTAAAGTGAGGATACCCTTCCTCTTTATTGATTCTATGATCATGGGCGACGTTTGACCTTCCATCGTGCAAACATTCCTTCTTCTTTTCAGTTTCTGACGGTTACCACTCCCTCTGCATAACCGCCACGTTCAGGCCCTGAAGCCCCCTATATATAGAGCTGTTGATTTGTTTTCCCTTTATCTTTCTTCTCCTTCCTTCCTCTTGAACATACACTCGCCATGTCTAGCAGTTCCACCAGTAGTTCGTCTGAAGAATCTGATGAGTCCGAAGGAACCATGAATATGGGCTCCGAGGACACCGAATACTCGGATCAAGACTAAATTCTCCTACCTCCTTCGGCGGATGGCAGGTTATATACAATCGCTGAATTTACTACCGGACCCAATCTGAAATGCGCGCTAAGGCTGAGGGAGCTCTGCGGAGGTAAGCGCATTTTTCCTCTTGATGATATTTTGGTTCCTCGCCTTCTAAACCCTCCTGTATTACCTTATCCTTCCGCCCCTGGGTGGCTTATGCAACCCGAGTCAGAGGCCATGGATACTTTTGCGTTTAAAACGGTGCCGTGGATGGCCATTCATCGTGGTGACTACGATCTTCCCATTATCGACATTCGTTCCAAGTCAAAAACCCATCCGGTATGGCCGCTTTGGGCGTTCCACATACGTTCCAATCCTGGTCACGTGGCTACCTCCGTAGAGCAGGTATTGATGAAGCTATAAATTTGTCTCTTAAAAGGGAAGTGAAGAGGTGTAAGCGTGACATAACACGGCTCTTTTGTCGCTGGGCTCCTCCTGTTCACACTCTTATTACATCTTGGGGGGAAGCACCCATCTTTCTGGAGGATGTAGTCGCCCTTACACGGTTACCTATCCACGGTAGTCATTCGTATGATGAGGCGGCCGTTTATGGAGCGCTGAACGATGAGGATAAGAAGTTGTGCACTTATCTGTTGGATTGTAAAGATGCTTCTCGTCATGAGTTGGTGCAGAGGGATCAGGTGCCATCGAAACAGGGCGAGGACAAGAAGATTACTAGCGCTGGAAAGAAAGGAGCGTCCTCCTCCACCGTGAAGGGTAAGGCCAGATGGGTTGAGGAGCAGAAGACTCCTTCAACGCATCCAACGGGTGAGCGACTACTGACTAGCTCTATCTGTTCATATGAGGCGATTCATGGCTTGTCAGCTCCTCCAACAGAGGCCGGTCCTGAATGGGTTACCAAGACTAACCGTCGCGCTTCTTTTCCTCTTTGGCTCAAGTATTGGGCTCCACGGTTGGTAGATGGAAAAGTTCTTCCCCCAAAACGAAAAGATAAAAATCCTCATGCATAGTTGGCCGCTTTCATCCTGTTTTGGCTTTGTCATGATGTGTTTGAATACAGTCCTCAGGATACCATTAAGAGTGAACTCGTGCCGATGACGGTATTGCTATCTCGCGGCGTCTCTTCCCCGCTTGCGTCGATGTTCTTAGGCGGCTTATATCGCCATCTTGATTTATTTTGTTAGGACCTTCAGACAGTGGGTTCGTCTCACAAGATTGAGACTTACATCCCGGCTTCTTTCATGCAAGCGTGGCCTTGAGAGCATGTTCCTCCATACGCGCCCAATCCTAATGAACTAGCGATTCACCGCGAGGTAGATGTTAGACAAGATGATGGCTCGATCAAGAAGGCTCATGTTGTTTACGGCTACCCGTGGATGGCTCTTTGGAATCTTAATGGGCAAATTACCAAGGGCGATATTGCCAAGCTTATAGACGTGGCTAAAGACTTTGTACCGTTTCCTTACTAAGACGGTCGATCGGGTCCCGCACATTATGATTTCACTGCGCCTTTTGACACGGAGCTAGACTCGACAAAGATTTTGACGGAAGCGGATTTTGATTCGGCAATGGCCGTGTTGCCTGGCTATCTTCCTGGTTTCCATGCTGGCAAATTTATTGCTATGTCTTACAATCCTGATCGTGCAGCTCGGAAAGTTGGGTTCGATCAAGGGTTTTCTCGTAAGTTCCCTCCTAGGGAAAGCTGTGACGTTGGGGATATCATTGCTAGTTTCAACTATTTTGTCTTTAAGGGGGCGACACGTCTATCTGATCGAGGGATCGACTTTTCATTCAAGCAGCCCATCCCCGCGCGCCCTTTGGCGGTTACTGAAGGAGCCCACCAGTACCATGATTTCCTACGTCGTCGGGCTTTAAATTTTCTTTTGCGCGAATCTTCTCCTCCCCGTGACCTATCTGTTCAAGACCTTCGAGTGCTTCATGCATCCAGTCGGATTAAACTTGATGATGATGTAGCTGTTGAGCATCGTCTTGTTCCAGCCAATAAAGTTCGCCCCTTGGAGCCTTTAGTGACTTCTTGGGCTCCTACAGAGGGCCATGAGCCCGCGAAGCCGAAGAAAAGGTCGTTTTCCGATCGTAAGCCTCCGCGGATAGATGTAAGACCGTCTGCTAGTCCTTTGGCCCCACAGGTACTTGTTGTTTCTTTTGCTTTGCGTTCGTCTGTTACTTATTGTTGCGCCCTTTCTTTTTGATAAAATGGGTGGCGGGAATTACTTTCTCAGGAAGCTCCCAATTCCAACCGCGTGGGGTGGAAGGCGCCCTCTTATGTAATGGAGGAGTACCTGAATATGCCTGAGAGTGATTAGACTGAGAAGAGCCTTGCAAAGAAGGCTAAATGATAAGTGTCGTAAAACACCTAATTTTATATCTAGTATTTATGCTTTCTTTGCGAGTTTTCTTGTGAATTATGTATTTTATATTTGCTTTTGAGTTTATTAGGTGTTTTGGAGTCATTGTTACGAAACAAGTGAAAATAAGCCCAAGATATCATTTCACAGGCGGATGTTATCTGGAATCAGTCACAGGTTAAGGGGCTACCACTGGGTGGCCGTACCCAAGCACAGTTGGGTGCAAATAGTTATCCCACTCAATTATACCTGGTTAGGTAGAGAAGAGAAGAAGCCATTTCTTCCCCAATTATTTCTCCTCTTATCTCTGTCTCTCTGCTGCTGTTACAAATCGATGAAGAAGGCAGATGGGGTTATTACAGGGTTGAGTTTGAGAACACGGCAAAGCTTTGGTTGGCATCTAAATTTGAAGAACTGGTGCTGGGATGGACCTGGTGATGACTATGGAGGTTATTGCAGTTGCAAAAGAGAAACTGAGATTCAGAGATGGTGGCCATGAACTGCTAAGGGGTTGATTGAAGGGATTGTGATGAATTATAAGATGGGTTTTAATCGAAGTCTCAATTGATTCTAGTTGGAAGTATCACAGAGAAGTTAGGGTTTTGAACCTGCTGTTGAAACTGGAACTCAAACTGCAGTCGAGAGTGAGATTGAGATACAGCTGCTGTTGGAGTAATTTGAGAGGCAATCGAAGATTCTAGAGCAGGAGCTGCTGATACTGATGAAGAATTAGAAAGAAATGAAGATTGAGTTCGCTGTGAGATTACAGGGAAGAATTGATGATTGGTTCTGGCGATTGTAAAATGAACTCAATAGTTGCTGAAAAATGATGCAATAGCAAAGGAGGGATGCAGCTAGGTGGTATTGGTTGCAGTTTGGTGATGCTGTTGATGTCAAGAAAATGGAGGGAAGTACTGAATTTGTGGTGTTAAATGCTAGAGTCATGTTGCTGTTGAAGCTGAATTGCATAAGATGGAATGTCACAGAGGCGGCTCAAGATTGCAGAGCTGTGAGATAGAGGAGGCATTGGTGGCTCTGGTGATATGCTGTTGAACCACTGGTAGAGATCTAGTATGAGACAATATTGTGGTGCTGTTGTAGAGTATGGCCTGAGGCAGTGGTGGATTCAAGGGTTTGAGGCAGTGCTGCAGTTGGCAAGGCAAGGGAGATGCGGTTGCAGGTTTGCCTGGTGGTGCTATTGTTTTGAGCTTGATGCTCATGGTGGCATTGCCAGTGGAATTGGAGGCTGTTTGAGGTGATGTTGTATTCTATGTTTTGAGACTGGGATTTCAGTTGTGGTATGGAGTAATTGGTGGAGCAATGGCCTGGGATTGAAGTTGCAGATGGGAATGGCATGAAGCTAAGCATGGATTCTCAGTGGAGTAAATGTTGGCTTTAGATAAAGAAGATGGTTTGAGGTTTGAGTTTGTTGTGGCTGCTGGCAGGTTTTGGGAAGTGGATTTGCTGGCAGGTGAATGAGTTGAAGCTACAGGTGCAGCTGAGACTGAATTCAATATGGTAACATAGTGGTTTGAACTGAAATTGCAGCAATTGAGAACTGAATGAATGAATGGCAAGATGGGTATCCTTGAGAAACTGCAGATGAAGAATGGAGGTGACTGAAACCCTGACGGATCTATGGACTGAGCATTGTGGTTGAATTTGCATTGTCTCTGTGTTGGCGTTTATCAAAGGTTTTAGAAGCTGAGAAGTGATGTGAAGTGCAGTTGCAAAGAACGAGAGCTTGGTGCTGCAACTGGTGCAGGTGATGGTATTATGAGATCCAATGAGAAAAGCTCAAATTGAGTTGTGTTGTGGACAGTGTGGAGTGTTGAAGTTGCAGCTGTTGCAGAAGCTACAGAAAGTGGAGATGGAATTGATTATGGTGTAGACAGAAAGAGAGGCTGAAATGCAGAGATTGAGTTGCAAAAGAGCCATCATGACTGGCAGTGAAGCAGTGAAGCACAATGATGGTGCAGCACAACTTAAGGCCTGTGCAAGATGGCATTGGCCTAGCTGAGTTAGCACTGACTCAGATCTGACTGAGCTGATTAGAATCATGAGTCACTGACTCATGCCTGACTCACCGATTCACATTGACTTGACTCACCTGACCGATTTGACTCGGTGACCGGTGACCGGGCGGACTTTGCCGGTCACCTGAGATACTTTCCGGTGCCGGACTCCGGCCAATTTCCGGCCATAATCCCAGTTCTTCGGCGACGAATTTTGGACATAATTTTACCCGGGTTTTTTCTCACACATGGGCTTGGTGGACCACTTGGAGATGGGTTTTGAGAAGACCTAATTTGGAAGGAGTATCCTTTATGGAAATTGAGAAACATATAAAAAGAGAAGACTTTTACCTAATCGAGGGGATCTTTTATTATCTTTTTGCCTCTAATTTGTTTTCTAGGGTTTAGAAACCATGAAGTCTTTTCTCTTTCTTCTTGTTATGAACTCCATGAATATGAGCTAGAGTTTTCTTTTGGTTATGGATTAGTTGGATTTCCAAACATGAGTTTTTGTTCAATAAATTAGTTTTCTCTCATATTATCGTTTATGATTCACCATTAATATTGTCATATGATTGAATGTTTGTTTTGTCAAGTTGCAAATTGGTAGAACTCACATGCATGTCTTTTGCTAGATTAGGGTTATTATACGCAAAAGTGATGATTCCTAATTGCAAGTAGCATAAATATGATTATAGTTTGTAGTGATATATTCTTATGATCATATGTGAACCATAACCTTTGTTAAATCGGATTAGTGCTTTTACACGTTCGATTGCTTTGATTGGCCTGATTTCATAGAACCTAATGCATCTAGGGAATTAAACTTGATTAGTGCTTTTACACGTTAGGTTGTTCTTTTAGATAGAATTCATATTCGCATCTTTTAATGTGTTTGTTGATGACAAGAGGAGATTAGCGGGATATTCTTGCGATCAAGGCATTCTAGGGCCTTTGATAAAAGTTGAGATTAAAATATCAATTCTAGTTATTGTGTTGAAAACATGTTTGTGATTGAAGATGAAATCCATGACCAATACTTTCACATCCTTGATTTGCGTGTTTACTTTTTATTGTTTGCTTTTATTTAGTTTATTATATAAGAATCACAAAACCCCCGGTGTTATTTATAGGGAACCGAAACAATTTGACAACCAAGACCTCTCTGTGGGAACGATCCTTTCTTGCCCTTGCTTCATTATATATTTTGAGTAGTAAGAAAGTGTAATTTATATTTGTGTCGGCTGACAACCGGTCACTAAACGAGAGGCAGCCAAGTTGTCTGCCCTGCGCCCTTATTCCTCCGCTAACATCTCGTCCTTACAGCCTCCGCAGGGTCATCGGAGGAGCGCGTCACAGCCTCCTGGGGGTGCGGGTAGCAGTCCAACTCCTTTGTTTGTAGACCAATTGAGGGATTTAGGGATCAGCCTTCCCAGGGGGGACTGGTTGGGTATCTCCGCGCCTTCATATATCGTCAGTTCATCCTCTTCGGGCTGAGACCGTCCGTGTTAGGGGCAAACTTCCGGTGTCTCCCGGTGCCGTTCTGCAATCAATGAGTTCATCTGGGTCCAGCCGGTCAGTTTTTTGTGGGTCCTCATCCCACGTGGCATTAACCGTTAATGATCCTGCAGGTAACCTCCTATTTAATACATGTCTTCGTTTTTATCATTCTTCTTTCCTCTCTCTTTCTCCCTCTCTCCTCTTTTTTTTATATAAATCTAAGTTATTTTTCACAATGGTACTCATCTCTCATTTTTCAGGATCCACTAGTGACTCTGAGTCATCTTCTAGTTCTTCTGCGTCTCGTCCTAAGCCCACTGATATTCTGCCAGATTCATCGATTCCCGAGGTTAGTCCCTTCTTTTTTTTTTTTCCTTACTTGCGCTCGTTTGTTTTTCCTTTGCTAAAATTTCATCATTGGCGCTAGGATATGGGTAAAAAGCGTAAGGAGACTGTTAAGCCTGATACAGACGGTGTGAGGCGCATAGTCCCCAGCGGTGATGGGTCTTATAAGCGCGCTCGGATGGATGGTGGCGGTTTGATATGTGTCATAAACACTTGATTTTATCTATAGTTTATGCTTTCTTTGTTATGTTTTCTTGCGAATCATGTATTATTACATTTGTTTTAAGCTTATCAGGTGCAATGGAGTCATTATGAACAAAAGAATGAGAAAACGTTCATTTGGAGCGTAAAGGGCGAAAGGTCAACTCACTGGGGAGCAGGCTAAGTTGCGCAAGGAGGAGGTGAAGAATGAACTGTCAGTTTCACATAAATGATAGTTGAGTCGAAAAATTGAGTTGTCGGTTAGCTGAAACCGACAAGCATTGTATGGGTTGGTTGGCCCTTATCTGCCTCACCTGGGTGGTTATATCCAACCTCATTTCCTACACCAAACCTAAAAATCAGAGAAAATTCATTTCTCTTCATCTGTTGTTATTTTTCCATCTTGGTCTGAATCTATGTCGGCTCATAAAGCTCTGAGAAAGGGAGGCGCTGTTAATGGTGAGATCGAGAGAGAGAAGATGAGTTTTGAACAGACTGAAGATGATGCTGCTGAATCTGAAGGGCAGTGATGAATCGATCCAGAAGAAGGGTGATCATATTCAAGGGTTTTGGTTCAATTCTCAATCTGTATTGCAATTGAGAAGGAATCTGTTGGCGAAGAAGAATCGAGGGAAGAATGGGTTTCTTTTGCTCTCAGGTTTGATTGACAATTGCAGCCTAGAACTGGTGGTGTTTGAAGGTTGTTTCGCTGGTACTGCAATGGATTCTGATATTGATGCAAGGAGGTCTGAGTCTGACAATGGAGAAGATTAGAAGATGTGTTCGAATTAAGGTTCTGAAATTAGGGCTCTGAAGACTCAGTAATGCAATGAGATGCTGCTCGCTAGGTTTGGATGTTGTTGTTGATGAAGAACAAGTTTCAGAGAATGGGTTTTGAGAAAAATTACAGAATTCGAATGGCAGAGTTGGGAAGAACATAGGTCAGTGATGTTGCTGTGGATTAACGACTGAGGAGATAGAATCAAAGAAGGAAACGATGTTGCCGCAATGGTTGTCTCTGGTGAGGTTGGAATTGAATTGCAATTGAAATAAAGCTGTTGGATTAACAACTGAGTTGAGATGGTGGTTTGAGAGTGAGATTTGGCTCTGGGCGTTATCTGTGTTGGTGTTTGACCGGTTGTCAGCCGACACAAATATAATTACACTTTCTTACTACTCAAAATATAAATATAGCAAGGGCAAGAAAGGATCGATCCCACAGAGAGGTCTAGGTTGTCAAGTTGTTTCGGTTTCCTATATAAAATACCGGGTGTTTTCTGATTATATGAAAGTAAAATAAATATAAAAGCAAAGAAACAAATAAGCAAACAGATTCAAGGATAAGAAATATTGGTTAAGGATTTCGTTTTCATTCACTAACATGCTTTTCACAATAACTAGAATTGATATTTAATCTCAACTTTTCTCAAAAGCCCTAGGATACCTTGATCGCAAGAATATCCCACAAATCTCCTTTTGTTATCAACAAACACATTAAAAGATGCGAGTATGAGTTCTATCTAAGAGAACAACCTAACGTGTAAAAGCACTAATCAAGTTTAATTCCCTAGATGCATTAAGTTCTATGAAATCAGGCTAATCAAAGCAATCGAACGTGGAAAGCGCACTAATTCAATTTAACAAAGGTTACGATTCACATATGATCATAAGAATATATCACTACAAACCATAATCATATTTATGCTACTTGTATTCACGGAATATCACTTTTACGTATAATAAACCCTAAACTAGCAATAGATGTGAAAACAAACTCAACCGATTCGCGACTCGATCAAACTAGCATTCAAATCATACAACTATATTTTCAGAGAATTGTAAACGATAAATATGAGACAAAACTAATATATTGAATCAAAGAATCATGCTTTGTGAAATCCAACTATTCCATAACCAAAAGATAATTAGGTACTCATATTCAAGGAGTTCATCACAAGAAGAAAAAGAAACTCTATCATGTTGTAAACCCTAGAAACAAAGTAGTGGCGAGATAAGATTCAAAAGATAGATGTGTTTTGAGAAAGTCTTCTCTTTTATAGCTCTACTCCTTCCAAAATTAGGTTTTGTCTTCAAAGTCCATTAGTTAGAAGTCCACCAAGCCCACAAGTGAGAGAAACCCGTGTAGAAATTCTGTCCCAAAAACGCTCGCCGGAAAACTGGGGATTTGGCCGGAATCCGGTCACCGGTCGCCGGAATTGTCGCCAACGGTCACCAGAATCTTCTTCTCCGTCGACGGAATATTTCGTCACGGCGCCGTTACAATTAACCGTTGACCTAACGGTCAAACGTTAGTCAACCGGGTCAAATCTACTGAATCAGGGAATGAGTCAGAGCCGAGTCAGAAGCTGAGTGTGCTGAGTTGTTCTGGCTAGTGCTTGCAATCTTGCACAGGCATGAGTAAGTGCAACCACCATGGCCGTACAACTTCAAACCATGTTTCAGCTGCACTACACTGCACAACTAACTCAGCTTCCCTGTTCATAGTCACCACCAAGCCATTTGTTCATTCATTCAATTCAGCTCAGTCACCGTTTTCTTCATAACCCATCTCAGTGTCATCTTAACCCCCTTCTTTGTAGTCCACACAATCACCAGCTCTTCAAGGTCAACCACACTACCACCTGATGCTTAGAACAACAACAACAATCGCAGCACAACAAACTCAGACTCGCAATCCTCCATGCCTCACTGAATTCTATTGCAGAAACAACTCCATGGCTTGAGACTCCACCATAACCAATACCAATTCAAATCCCAACAACACAGCTCAGAGTCACAGCAAACAGATTTCAGCTCATGGCAACACCATTCCCTCACAACCTGAGCATACCCGCAACGCAGCCAATGCGCCTGCAACACTGCCGCAGTCTTGATAGCAACAGCTCCTGTGACTCCATCTCTATCTCAATTCCAGATTACACTGCACCAACATCCAATTCCAAGACCACCAAGACAGCTCCCCTGTAGCCTTTACTAGAGCAGCAGCTCCAACTGCACTCTTGCTCCAACACACTTGCACCTGCAACTATTACAGCACCAGCTTGCACCATTCCTTCTCAGCTCCTTCCACTTCCTTCCAAACTTCAGAGAACACTAACAGCTACCTGCAACTATTACAGCACCATCTTGCACCTTGTACTAAGTTGGTTTCACTGCTCATGCCATCAGTCTCTATAGAACTTTACCTAGATGCCATCTCGGTTCAATCCAAAGCAACAGGACCACCAACAATGCCCACAGTGTTTTGTTCTTCAATTGGGAATCTAAGATTCAAAACCCATGGATTGCAATTATAACAGACCTCGAGATGCCCATTTATATTCATCTCAGCTAACAGCTCAAATCACCAAACAACAGTAAAACCAATCAATTACACCTCCTTGAGATCAATTCAAACCAAACCCATTTCATCAACTCACAACCAGGTTAATTCAACTCACACCATGATATTAAACCTTCCCAGTTCAAAACCCATTATTCAATTTCAACCAAAAACCCATGAAAATCTTCATCACCAACTGAACCCCAACTCGCCACAGAAACAGCACCTAATTCATGATCTTCCCTGAATCTTTCTGCAGCTTCCAGTTCTCATATCCAATCTATCACCAAATTCCAAAACCCATTCTCTTCCATTCATCATTGTGAAGCTCAAACCTTGACCCTCACCAGTTCTAACAATTTCGAACCTCAATTGTTTTGTTGTTGATCTCCTTCCATAATTCCGCTCGATTTGTGGATTTTAGAACCAATAGCACAAACCCATGTTTTTCTCAGTAAGAACATCACTAACCCATGAACCTCCTTCTCGATCCCTAATTTCTCTAATTCATTCATCTCTAATCGATCTTCAATTGTGTAACAATCAGACTCTCAGCTCCCTCTGTGTTTGATCTGATTTCGTCTCTCAATTCCATGGCTGCTGTGCAGCTTGTATCTCTGAATTTCAGGTAATGGTAATAATGAGAATAGAATTCTCATTTTAGGGTTATTAGAGATGGGGTTAGATACACCCCACTGCATAAGATAAGGGATACACCAGTGGATACCCTATAACATGTAGTCACCCCTTAACATCACCGATCAGTATTTAGTGCTCCTCCAAGAAGAGTCGCCCCTTAACTCTGGCTCGGCTTCCGATAGTGTCGCCAATGAAATGACCTTTTTGCCCTTTCAGCTCCAAATGGCTAATTATCCTTCTTTCGCCTCAAATGACTCCATTGCACCTAGTAAACTCAAAATCAAACATAAGAGACACAATTCACACGAAAAATAGCAAAGAAAGCATAAATACTAGATATTAAATTAGGTGTTTTAGACACCTATCAAATTCCCCCACACTTAGACTTTGCTAGTCCTCGAGCAAATCAAACAAAATAAAAATAAAAATACAACAACTCCGTGACGTCGAGGCTACGGTTAATTTTAGCATAAATAACAAGCCTTTAAACCCCTATGTGTCCCTAGTGGACGAGTTATAGTCTCGTGAAGGTTTACAAGAGGTCTGCCTACAAAACCTATATTTCCAACTCCGTCTATTTGTGACAAATCAATGAATGAATCCAAAATGACTACAGGAGGAGGTACCTTGCAAATTCAATTCAATTATTAGTAAATAAACTCTAATTAGATAGTCGAACAAGCCACAATACTCGGAAGCTAACAAACCACAATCACAATGAAAAGATTAAGAAGATGGATATAAATGTAGATGCTGGCGAATATTCACAAGTGATCGATGTTTCCCATATCTGTCTGAAGGTCACTGCTAAGATGAACCTAATCCTATTGGATTGAGCTACTTGGTCAATTCTAGTGTCAACACACTGGCATATACAAGGGAACCAGTGGTCAACAAACTTATTTCTACATCAACTCGCTGGCATATACAAGGGAACAGTAGTGACTTTATTCAACAATAATAATAATTTCTTTTCTTTTTCTTTTTCACTTCTTTTTTTTTTGTTTTTTTGTTTTTTTTTTTTAGACGGCAAGATTAGATCTTTTGGATCCAAGCGCATGCTTCTTGTCAGCAAGTACATGATAGTTGCCTTGGATCCTGCATTCCACGCTTGTTTAGGCGACGTAGACAGGGACTACGTTTCACACATACTGCTATTCCCAAGTGTCATTCTTATTCCGTTTTGGTCTAATTGGTCGGTCCTTTTTTTTTTCATTTTTTTATATATTTTTTTTCATTTTGTTTTTCTTTTTTGTAATAACTCAATCACTCTATTTCATCCTAGCAGTAATAACACGTCGATGTTTAGTGACCCACCAAAGCACTTAGAGAACAATAGATAAATATGGAAAAATAAAAATAGAATGCGATATGGTGATATTCCGAGATATGGTAACAACTATCATGTTAATTGTGATTTCTGAGTTGCTTCGTCCCCTTTAGTTAATTGGTTCCTCAACTCCTGCATTCAAAATGGTTCCATCCACTAATGGTGTCATCCTAAAGGCACAAGTTTCTAGATTTCGGAGTTCAAAAAGCACAAATTTTTTCTTGGTTTTTCTTGGTTTTTCTATTTTTTTTTTTTTTTTTTTTTTAAAAAAGGCATAAAACAAACTAAAACAAACTATACAAACATATAAATGCTCCCCCACACTTAAACTTCACATTGTCCTCAATGTGTAAAACCGAAAGTTCTGAATTCTGACGTAACAGCAGATAAAACGCAAAAACTGTGCAAATTGGTAAGGAATTTGGAAAAACTCCATTTCACAAAAGTTGTTCATCTACGTGTTTTCTACAAAGTGTCAAAAGGGCACAGTGTTTCGATAAACGGTCTGACAGTTATGGTCTCTGGACTGAACTACGTGCAGTCTGAATTTTTCTGACGAAAAGGTATTCATCATAATTCTCTTCTAAGATAGATTCCGGACTCAATGAAATTAAACATGGGGATGAAAATATGATATGAAAACTATAAAAATAAATAAATAAAAGGGTTTAAGATACAAAACCTATGGGTTGCCTCCCATTTAGCGCTTGGTTTAAAGTCGTCAGCCCGACTCTTTTGTTATCGTCCATATACCAACAATCTGAAAAGTTGAGGATCCTTCCATAGAACCTGTTTTTCAAACACTAGCTTCACACAAATATTAGTAATATAAATCAAAAGTGAAGCTATGAACCGATAAAAGCGTCCCCCACACTTATTCTTGTCCACACTTGGAAGTGTATAAAGAATATAGAAGTTGGGTACTTCCACGGTTTCTTGTTTCAAAACCTGCATAGTATGAGAATCAAGTATCTCTAATGGCGGAAAACGAGAAACAAAGTCATTCAACAATATTCTCGAAGCACATACATTCAAACCAATAAGAGGGAAAGGAGAAGAAACAATAGGCAACGGATTAGACAAACCTTGCACAATCTCTTTTATCACGGAATCCTCTTCATCCTTGAAAAACTCAAGTGAATAATTCACCTCTTTTATATCATGGTCCTCTATTAAACCTTGCAACCATTCTTCGTCCGTTTCTGCCGTAACCAAAGTCTCAACATAAACATCATCATTACAATCATTTGCAAGCTCAATTGGGTCTTCCACAATATTGGTCAAAACGGTCTCATTCTCAACATATTCCTACTTTTTGTTGTAAGGCACATACTCTTTTGCGGATCCAAATTTTATTATAAGAAACTTTTTTAGAACACTCGAAAATGCATCATCCTCAAGCTCCACCCTTTGAATAGGCTCTTGATCATTATTAAGATCAATGCTTGAGTAATCTATACAAGTGTCGACATATTCCTTTTCGTCTTCATCTTGATCCCAAAAAGACTCCATTGTACACTCCTCGGGGATGTCACCATGAGTTGTTTCAAGCAATGTATCATAATCACCATCACTATCATAGTCAACATAATATTGGTCCTCGCTGAATTTAGTGTTGCTAATCTCGAACTCATCCTTTTGAATAGGTGAATGATCATTATTACGATCAAGAGTTGAGTTAACTACACAATTATCAACAAAAGTGCCCAAGGATTGGCCTTTTTCAACATTAGCATCAATCAAATATTCATCACAAACCATATGCACATTAGAATTATCCATATCTTCCTTGCATTGATCAATGCCTCTTCGCAAGCTAGCAATACCTTCACGAAGTTCTTGGAGTTGCTCGTTTGTAGTCTCTTTTGCTTTTTGAAATTCCTCTTGTAAAAAGTTGGAAACATTGTCTATAAAGTTAGAAACTTTTTGCTCACGAGCATAAGAATCCTCCCATCCTTGTGGTTGTTCCCCGCCATAAGGTTGTTGAGGAAAACCATAAGCTTCCATGGAATATTGGTCATAACCAATGAATTGGTTTTGATTATACCCCTGAAATTGGTAGTTGTCGTATTGTTGAGGTTGTTGAAAACCGTAGTCATTCATGTAGTATGTTCCTTCCATGAGAAACAAGCACGTGAAATAAAATTCTCAAACCAAGGTTAAAAACCAGAAATAAGAAAAATAAAACAAAAACTAAAAACAAAAATAAGAAACCAAAAACAATTAACAACATTTGCCTTTCCAAGAATCGGCGCCAAAATTTGACCGGTTGTCAGCCGACACAAATATAATTACACTTTCTTACTACTCAAAATATAAATATAGCAAGGGCAAGAAAGGATCGATCCCACAGAGAGGTCTAGGTTGTCAAGTTGTTTCGGTTTCCTATATAAAATACCGGGTGTTTTCTGATTATATGAAAGTAAAATAAATATAAAAGCAAAGAAACAAATAAGCAAACAGATTCAAGGATAAGAAATATTGGTTAAGGATTTCGTTTTCATTCACTAACATGCTTTTCACAATAACTAGAATTGATATTTAATCTCAACTTTTCTCAAAAGCCCTAGGATACCTTGATCGCAAGAATATCCCGCAAATCTCCTTTTGTTATCAACAAACACATTAAAAGATGCGAGTATGAGTTCTATCTAAGAGAACAACCTAACGTGTAAAAGCACTAATCAAGTTTAATTCCCTAGATGCATTAAGTTCTATGAAATCAGGCTAATCAAAGCAATCGAACGTGGAAAGCGCACTAATTCAATTTAACAAAGGTTACGATTCACATATGATCATAAGAATATATCACTACAAACCATAATCATATTTATGCTACTTGTATTCACGGAATATCACTTTTACGTATAATAAACCCTAAACTAGCAATAGATGTGAAAACAAACTCAACCGATTCGCGACTCGATCAAACTAGCATTCAAATCATACAACTATATTTTCAGAGAATTGTAAACGATAAATATGAGACAAAACTAATATATTGAATCAAAGAATCATGCTTTGTGAAATCCAACTATTCCATAACCAAAAGATAATTAGGTACTCATATTCAAGGAGTTCATCACAAGAAGAAAAAGAAACTCTATCATGTTGTAAACCCTAGAAACAAAGTAGTGGCGAGATAAGATTCAAAAGATAGATGTGTTTTGAGAAAGTCTTCTCTTTTATAGCTCTACTCCTTCCAAAATTAGGTTTTGTCTTCAAAGTCCATTAGTTAGAAGTCCACCAAGCCCACAAGTGAGAGAAACCCGTGTAGAAATTCTGTCCCAAAAACGCTCGCCGGAAAACTGGGGATTTGGCCGGAATCCGGTCACCGGTCGCCGGAATTGTCGCCAACGGTCACCAGAATCTTCTTCTCCGTCGACGGAATATTCCGTCACGGCGCCGTTACAATTAACCGTTGACCTAACGGTCAAACGTTAGTCAACCGGGTCAAATGTACTGAATCAGGGAATGAGTCAGAGCCGAGTCAGAAGCTGAGTGTGCTGAGTTGTTCTGGCTAGTGCTTGCAATCTTGCACAGGCATGAGTAAGTGCAACCACCATGGCCGTACAACTTCAAACCATGTTTCAGCTGCACTACACTGCACAACTAACTCAGCTTCCCTGTTCATAGTTCAATCACCACCAAGCCATTTGTTCATTCATTCAATTCAGCTCAGTCACCATTTTCTTCATAACCCATCTCAGTGTCATCTTAACCCCCTTCTTTGTAGTCCACACAATCACCAGCTCTTCAAGGTCAACCACACTACCACCTGATGCTTAGAACAACAACAACAACAACAACCGCAGCACAACAAACTCAGACTCGCAATCCTCCATGCCTCACTGAATTCTATTGCAGAAACAACTCCATGGCTTGAGACTCCACCATAACCAATACCAATTCAAATCCCAACAACACAGCTCAGAGTCACAGCAAACAGATTTCAGCTCATGGCAACACCATTCCCTCACAACCCGAGCATACCCGCAACGCAGCCAATGCGCCTGCAACACCTGCCATGATCTTGATAGCAACGACTCTTGTGACTCCATCTCTATCTCAATTCCAGATTACACTGCACCAACATCCAATTCCAAGACCACCAAGATAGCTCCCCTGTAGCCTTTACTAGAGCAAAGCGGCTCAACCGCACTCTTGCTCCAACACACTTGCACTCGCAACTATTACAAAGACACCCGGCTTGCACCATTCCTTCTCAGCTCCTTCCACTGCCTTCCAAACTTCAGAGAACACTAACAGCTACCTGCAACTATTACAGCACCAGCTTGCACCCTGTACTAAGTTGGTTTCACTGCTCATGCCATCAGTCTCTATAGAACTTTACCTAGATGCCATCTCAGTTCAATCCAGCAACAGACCACCAACAATGCCCACACTGTTCTGTTCTTCAATTCAGGGAATCTAAGATTCAAAACCCATGGATTGCAATTATAACAGCCTCAGATGCCCATTTATATTCATCTCAGCTAACAGCTCAAATCACCAAACAACAGTAAAACCAATCAATTACACCTCCTTGAGATCAATTCAAACCAAACCCATTTCATCAACTCACAACCAGGTTAATTCAACTCACACCATGATATTAAACCTTCCCAGTTCAAAACCCATTATTCAATTTCAACCAAAAACCCATGAAAATCTTCATCACCAACTGAACCCCAACTCGCCACAGAAACAACACCTAATTCATGATCTTCCCTGAATCTATCTACAGCTTCCAGTTCTCATATCCAATCTATCACCAAATTCCAAAACCCATTCTCTTCCATTCATCATTGTGAAGCTCAAACCTTGACCCTCACAGTTCTAACAATTTCGAACCTCAATTGTTTTGTTGTTGATCTCCTTCCATAATTCCGCTCGATTTCTGGATTTTAGAACCAATAGCACAAACCCATGTTTTTCTCAGTAAGAACATCACTAACCCATGAACCTCCTTCTCGATCCCTAATTTCTCTAATTCATTCATCTCTAATCGATCTTCAATTGTGTAACAATCAGACTCTCAACTCCTCTCGTGTTTGATCCGATTTCGTCTCTCAATTCCATGGTCACATTGTGCAGCTTGTATCTCTCGAATTTCGGGTAATGGTAATAATGAGAATAGAATTCTCATTTTAGGGTTATTAGAGATGGGGTTAGATACACCCCTCGCATAAGATAAGGGATACACCAAGTGGATACCCTATAACATGTAGTCACCCCTTAACATCACCGATTTGTATTTAGTGCTCCTCCAAGAAGAGTCGCCCCTTAACTCTGGCTCGGCTTCCGATAGTGTCGCCAATGAAATGACCTTTTTGCCCTTTCAGCTCCAAATGGCTAATTATCCTTCTTTCGCCTCAAATGACTCCATTGCACCTAGTAAACTCAAAATCAAACATAAGAGACACAATTCACACGAAAAATAGCAAAGAAAGCATAAATACTAGATATTAAATTAGGTGTTTTAGACACCTATCAGTGTTGCAGGCAAGTAAAAAAGGGGCTTTGGTTTGAATCTGTGAATGATTTTGTGGTGGTAGTTTGCTTGAGAACTTAAGTTGTAGTTGTTAGGCAGTGGTGGACAAAATGGTATGAACTGCTGCTGTTTGTGACTAAAATGGAGCTGGGATTACAGGAATTGAGGGTATTAGTGCTGGTTAGGAGTGGTAGTGCACATGAGCTTGTGGTGATGCAGTTGGAGTTAATAGTATACTGAGACTTGGAACATATCAGAGGTGATAATGGAAGAGTTAGAGATGCAGCTGCAATTGGAGTATGAATATGTTTGGAGTTGAACTCCAGAAATGTGCTACTGGTGGTTTGCCTGTGGAGATTAGGATAGTTCTGACGAATTGGTTAATTTATGGATGTGTAACATCCTGATTGCAACTATAACTACATAGAAGATGGAATTAAAATGTTGCAGGTGGTGCTATTTCGAGTTCGCAAAGAAGCTAAGCTATTGCCACTGATGACTAGAGCTAATGAAAGAGTTGAGATGGGTACGAATCTGAGAATGGGTAGCTTTTAATGATGGCTGAAAGTATACGGTGGGTTCAGTGAGTGGAGATGAATCTAGTGGTGAAGAACTGGTGCTCAAAAAGATCAGAGCAGATGGTGGATGGTTAGGTATGTAGCTGCAATGATAACAAGATGGAAGAAGGTGATGTTATGATGCTGAGAAACACACAGAGTTGTGTTGAGCTGCAGTGGTCGAGCTAAGAAGAATGGATGCGTATAAAACTGAGTTACAGATGCTCATGGTGGATTTGAGACAATGATTACAGGATTAGAAAGAAGCACAAATGCTAACTGCGGGGAATGAAGTGAATTGAACAGATGGGATTAGATGGCTCAATTGGGTACTCGTTAAATGAATGAATCCGTGGAATGATTACATTGTAGAGAAGGAATGGTGCAGTTCAGAAACAAAGCTGCAGTGGTTGTTTGCAGCGGAATTGATGGCCGTCAATTGAACTGGTGGATACTTGGGATCGAATGGGTTTTGTAATGCTGTTGTCCTGGGTTTTTTAATTGGTAAGTGGTCTGAGTTGAGACATAGCCGGATGTGATGGGTGTATGATGAGTAACTGAGGTTTGCAGGGAAGAGTATGGCAGATGGAGCTATGTTGCAGGTGCAATGTTGGTGTTGAGTTGGCTGTGCAGTGATGCTACTGTTGAGCTGCAGAGATAAATGGAATTGGTGTTGGCCTTGAGATATAACGCGGAGCAGGTTAAGGTGGTATGAACTGATGTTGTTGGTTTCAGAAGCTGGCTGCAATGGAATGCAGCTGCAAATGAAGCTACAGAAAGAGTTGAATGGTCTGTGTGTGTAAATGAAAATACAGATAATGGTTAAGATATTTACTTGAACTAAAGCTGGTGGTTTGCAGAATGGTTGAAGCGATGCAGCTGCAATTGATTTGTGCTGAGAAGGGATTGCTCGCGTAACTGGTGGACTTAGGAGTTGAGCTACTGAGTTGCAATGGGTTTGAGAAGCAACAAGGAATGATTGAATGGATTATGTGAATAAATAGATGTATGTTAGGCTCTGCAGGGATGAATTATTGAAAGGCCTGAATGCAGCCTGGATTGATCGAAAACTTGATCAAAACTCTACGGAATCGGTTATGTCCGAGTTGACACAAGTGGAGTTAGCCCGAACCTGATTTATAGAGAAGAATTTGGACCTATTTTTAATGGGCTTCACTCATGGATTGGCTCAACGACAGAGTTGGAACGTGAAGGCACAGAAAGTGTATAAAAGAAAGGGTTCTATTTCCTTAAAGGGATATCTCTACTTCTACTTTTATTCTAGGGTTTAGAAACATGATAGGTTGTATCTTCCTTCTTGTTATGAACTCCTATGCTATGAATACCTAGTTTTATTATTGGTTTATAAGGAATAAGTTGGATTTCCAAATATGGGTTTTATGCAACGAATTAGTTTTGTCTCCATGCTTTATCGTTTATGATTCACCATTAATATTGTTAAATGATTTGAATGCTACTTTGATCGAGTCGCGAATCGATTGAGTTTACTTTCATCTCTATTGCTAGATTAGAGTTTATTATACGCAAAAGTGATAAATTTCTGTTTGCAAGTAGCATAATTGTGGGTAGTGCTTGTAGTGATATATCCTACTAGTTACAAGTGAGTCATAACCTTTGTTAAATCGGATTAGTGCTTTTACACGTTCGATTGCTTTGATTGGCCTGATTTCATAGAACTTAACGCATCTAGGGAATTAAACTTGATTAGTGCTTTTACACGTTAGGTTGTTCTCTAAGATAGAATTCATATTCACATCTTTTAATGTGTTTGTTGATGACAAGAGGAGATTTGCGGGATATACTTGCGATCAAGGTATTCTAGGGCCTTTGATAAAAGTTGAGATTAAAATATCAATTCTAGTTATTGTGTAGAAAACATGTTTGTGAATGAAGATGAAATCCGTGACCAATACTTTCTAATCCTTGATTTGATTTGTTTACCTTTATTGTTTGCTTTTATTTAGTTTATTATATAAAAATCAGAAAACCCCCCATTGTTATTTATAGGAATCCAAAACAACTTGACAACCTTAGTCCTCTCTGTGGGGACGATCCTTTCTTGCCCTTGCTATATTATATATTTTGAGTAGTGAGAAAGTAATATTATTTTTGACACATATGACAGCGATCACGGTTCTTCTGCCCCTTCGAAGAAGTAGACTGTTGTTCCTATTTCTGATATACCAGCCGTCCCTGTTGTGTCAGAAGACTCTGAAGATGCGCAACTTTGTTTCCATTCAGTAGTGAGTGCTGCCGAGGCTGGGTAGATCCTGCCACTCACGCCTTCGTTCACGGCTTTTGGGTTCCAACCGTTTTTGCTGCTGCTTATAGAGATATCGTGGAGCGTGGTGGTGGTCACATGGCTAAGGTGGGTCTCCTGGACGTTCGCATTTTGTGTTATATGACCAAGAATCTCTTGGAGGTCGTCGACCAACTCACCCGTGTGGGGGATGATCCTGTTGACGCGGCGACAATGCGTAGCTGGGAGACTGATGTGCGGTCCGCAATCAACGTTCAGTTTCCAATAACATGGTTGGAAGAGTTGTTGGCAAAGGTGAAGAGTCGTAACGACCCTCGTGGCCAGCTTACAAGTCAGATTTCTAAGCTAGAGGGGGAGCTGAAGAAGCGCTCTGAGGCGACTGCTATTAAGAAGGTGGTGCTAAATTTGTTGCTTGCTGATGTTGGAGTAGCTAACGATGAGGTGCTACGAGCCGAGACCGCGGAGGCAACGGTTCGTGCCGAGCTTGAGGAGAAACAGCAGGAGTTGGCTAAGCTTTAGCCTGCTTAAGGCACTTCTTCTCTGTGTTGTCTTTCCCTTCGTATTTCTTTGGTTATGTTGGACTTGTGTTTTCGGATGATGTGTTTGTTATGTTGTTGTGTTTTGTTTTTGTTGGTCGTGGGATATTAATATGGTTCTTGATTAATTATTAATCTGTTATTTAGTGTTTTTCGTTATTCTTGGTTCTACGTAGCTTCAACTTATTCATAATTCTCCTCTCTTGTTGTTGGGGAGGTATATGAGGTCGGATAAGCGTTTTTGTGACGCGCTTATTACCCCCTTTTTTCCCTCTTCTTCTTTTTGTTTTGTTTTTATCAGAAGCAGTATGATGGGCAGGCATTGAATGAACGCGCCTACTCCCCCTTTGTTTTTATTAAAAGGAAGCGTTGGGGTGTAGACCGTTGGATGAACGCGCGTACTCCCCCTTTCTTTTTATCTGAAGCATTGGGGTGTAGAGCGTTTGATGAACGCGCCTACTCCCCCTTTCTTTTTATCAGAAGGAAGCGTTGGGGTGTAGAGCGTTGGATGAACGCGCCTACTCCCCCTTTCTTTTTATTAAAAGGAAGCGTTGGGGTGTAGAGCGTTGGATGAACGCGCCTACTCCCTCCTTTTGTTATTCCTGCTATTCATATGGCCTTCTACAGAGTTATTTGGCCGATTGGCTGCCTTCAGCGGTCTCGTAACCTTTTATAAACTTGTCAGTTGATCAGGCGTCTTTGGAATTCTTGTGACTTGTAAATTTTTCAGCCAGCTGGGCGCCTTTGGCATTCCCATAGACTTTTGTGGATTTGTTAGTCGATCAGGCGCCTTTGGCATTCCTGTGACCCTTTGTAAATTTGTCAGCCGACTGGGTGCCTTTGGCATTTCCATAGCCTTTTGTAGATTTGTCAGTCGATCAGGCGCCTTTGGCATTCCTGTGAACTTTTGTAGATTTGTCAGCTAACTGGGCGCCCTTGGCATTCCCGTAGCCTTTTGTAGATTTGTCAGTCGATCAGGCGCCTTTGACATTCCTGTGACCTTTTGTAGATTTGTCAGCCAACCGGACGCCCTTGGCATACCCGTAGCCTTTTGTAGATTTGTCAGTCAATTAGGCGCCTTTGGCGTTCCTGTGACCTTTTGTAGATTTGTCAGCCAACTGGGCGCCCTTGGCATACCCGTAGCCTTTTGTAGATTTGTCAGTCGATCAGGTGCCTTTGGCGTTCCTGTGATCTTTTGTAGATTTGTCAGCCGACCGGGCGCATTTGGCATACCCGTAGCCTTTTGTAAATTTGTCAGTCGGTCAGGCGCCTTTCGTATTCCTGTGACCTTTTGTAGATTTGTCAGCCGACCGGGCACCTTTGGCATACCCGTAGCCTTTTGTAAATTTGTCAGTCGATCAGGCGCCTTTAGCATTCCTGTGACATTTTTCATCACATTGCATACAAATTCCAAAAATAATTTATTCTTACCGTAGAAAAAGAGGGGAGAACTGTTTACAATTTGTAGTTCATTTTCCATACTCTACTCCTCCCTTTACTTTAGTGACGAGGAAAGGGGTCAGGCTCAATTGCTTGCCTATTTACCTCGAGCTCTCCAGAGGCGCGCTTTCGTTCGAATATGCTCCTTATAGAGAAACACTCTTCCGTCGGGTGTCCCAACCTCCGATGATAGTGACAGTACTTGGACGCGTTCTTATCCATCTTGTTGACGTCTACCACTGTCGAGGGCAATTGGATTTCCTTTCTCGTAACCCACTGGTTCAGTAATTCGATTGCGCGTTCCCTGCTGCAAATAGTGGTGGTGGTGGGTTCGAGTCTCGCCTAGCCCATCCGTTTTTTTCCTGGCTCCCGCTAACGATTTGGAATTGGTCCCTCTTCTCCCTGTTAGTATTGGGTCTTACGTTATGTGGTGCCTCGGATATGGTATTAATTGTGTAGCACCAAGCAGAGTCTATAGGTGTTTCTTCCACGCAGTCAGCAATCCTCTCAGCTGCTTCTTCTAGCTCAACGAAGGTCTGAAACCTGAAATTGATCAAGCTTCTTTTGAAAGCTGGAATCATTCCTCGCACACAAATTTCAAAAAGTGTTCCCTCATTGATGTCTTCATGACAATCTAATGCCAAGCGCCGGAACCGTAAGATGTACTTTCCTATTTCTTCTCCCATCCTTTTTCCGCTCTTGCTCAAGTATATTGTCGTGATTTTCCTCTTGACTGAATAGAATTTCCCGAGAAAAAGTGTGGACATAGCTGACCAGGAATCCACGCTTTCAGTTTTCAAGTTGTCATTCCAGGTAAATGTTGTACCTATGAGCGATTTGGGGAATTCCTTTAAGCACAATTTTCCATCGGAAGCTCTATCATTCATTGCTGATAGGAATCGGCTGAGATGCTCCCGCGCGTTCCCATGTCCATCGTATGTATTGAATTTCGGAGAAATGTAATCCTCTGGGTATTGGTATTCTCGGATGTTTGTCGGGTATGGACTGCTTACGCGACAGTGATTGTCTTGTTTTACCATATGATAATTTTGCTCCAAGTATTTCGCCATCTGGTAGGCCTTTAAAGATGTATAAAATGAAGCCTACTTGTTATAATCCGCAAGTGCACGGCGTCTATCGGAGACGCGGCAAGTACGGGTCGATCCCACAAGGACTTGTGGTGCTAATGTTGATCTATGGCTATGCTCTACTGGATTCTAGTGAAGGTAACAAAGTTATGAGTTTTGTGTCGATGCGACTAAGTGAAATGGTGAAACTGAACTAAGGTGCAGAGATTGTAAAATGTAACAAATAGGAAGCTACTGTGGCTGTTGCTTCCACCACTAGACACCGTGCTAAGGTAATTTAACTCATGATGTGTTCTTACACTTACCTAAAGAAGATTCTAAGAAGTAATATGTCACTAATTTCACTAGTTCACCCCTAGTATAGAGTGTCTTATCACAGTACACTCTATCACAGGTTCCTTAGTTAATTACTAAGCATCACTCACACATTGTTAAGCTCATACACCTTCCTTGGCAGTTCTAATGGGGGATTTGATCAACCTTTCACTCTAACTCTCTCCTAGTATTGGCTGTCTTCTTACAGTACAGCCAATCACAAGAGAGTTAGATTAATTAGCTAATTAAACTCCTAATTCTGTGAAGCATAGTAATAACAACAACATCAATTGAATTTACTCAACAAGTAATCTAGGTTTCCCAAAGACCCTAGTGAATGAAATTAAAACATTACAAAATAACTAAAACACAAATTAAGACTAAAGTGACACTCTCGGCAGCTAATCCAGCGTGAGCTTCTACAAACACCAATCAATTCTATTTATACATGCAACATAAAACTACCAAACCCTAATTCCCAAAAATCGAAATTAAAGATAAATAACTCAACAACTCGCACCCATACTGAAACGCCGCTTCTCCTTGTCACTTCGTGCTCGTAACTCTATTGCTTTGATTTTTCTCCAACTCGTGATGAAACCCTAGCCCTAATCTTCTCTATCTCGACCTTAGCTCCTAGGGTAGAAGCTAAGACAGAGCTAGAGATTATTTGGGAGGGGATGGCGAGGCGGTCGTGGTAGAGGTAGCTATGGAGGTGATAGGAGATGGAGGTGGTCGAGAGATGGGTTTTGCGATGGAGAGGAGTTTGCAGAGGTGAGAGCGACGGGAGAGGAGGAAAGAGAAAGTGAAAGGAGAGAATGGTTTGGTTCGATTAGGGTATAGGGGTAGGGTCATTTTGCTGTGAAGCAGGGACAGCACAACTCGATGAGAAGGCCTCACCGAGCGTAGGATGAAGCTGTGTTGATCTGAACGGTTGAGGAAGGTAGCGGTTTTGATGTGATCTCGATGTAGCACGGGAGCAGCGATCTTCGATACACGTGGAAGCAGCGACCGTTGGATGAGGGAGAAAGAAATCTCAACGTCTCAGAAGAAACGGGCTCGGATCCGGGTCATGGGTAGCTCTAGCCCAAGTCTCCCTTGCTGGGTTGCAACTGATTCGCGCGCGGGCTTTGGCTATCTGCTCCATAGATGCTTGACTCCAATTCTTCGCTCTTCGGCTCCTCAAATTCTCCGAGCTTTATTTATTACCTAAAAACACAAAATTAATTAATACAAATATTTATTCTTGAAAACAAGGAAAACACAGAATCTGGGATAATATCTGAGTTATAAGCGCAAAAGATGAGTAAAATGCCAATAAAAAGGTGTATAAATATGCACTATTTGGCACTCATCAAATACCCCAAACCTGAATTTTACTTGTCCTCAAGTAAAACAAAAATAAGAAATCCTAACTATACCCCCGTCGCAGGTCTCTCGAATGCATTTAGCGTATGCACTAAGCCTTTAAACCCCTAGGTGTCCCTAGTGGACGAGTTGTAGTCTCGTGAGGGTTTACAAGAGGTGTACCCACAAAACCTTCTCCAACTTCAGAATGTAAAAGAGTCTCAAGCCTCCAAGAAGCTATGAGGACATAGAGTTTCGCATGCTAGTAATGAAGTTAGAACTATCGAAGAACGCATTCTCATCCTTAAGAGTTGAGCGAGAAGTAACCATACCATATGAAAGAATTCGGATTCGATTGTGATCATAAGCCTCGACTTCGCCTCACCATTAGGGTTTTATGATAATTGCACTCAAAAAAGATCGCTTTTTAGTCTCTCATGTGTGCAGGCAGGAATAAAGAGAGAAATCCTGCACACGTTGTAGGTAAGAAGGATAACCTTCCGAAATAAAATATGGAGACTCCACAGAAATGTGGACAAAAAGAATCTTTTCTGATGATCTCTAAGAAAGGAAATCAACCATTATCAAGGGTGGGAGTACTCACCCGATCGGCAATTAATATCACTCTCTCATAGAAACCATATAAACGTCTTCAATCTTCGGTCTTCGGTCTTCAACTGTTGATGATGAACTTCTGAACTTTACAAAAACTTGAAATTTTTTATTTTTTTTTTATTTTTTTTATTTTTTTTTTTTTTTTTTTAACTTGATACATGAAATGAAAATAATAATAAAACACGAAATTTTTTTTTTTTTTTTTTTTTTTTTTTTTTTTTTTTTTTTGTTACAATAAAACGATAAACTCAATTTTTCACAAACTTCATTAATTCTCATTCTATTTTCTTTTCTTTGTTGCACATAAACCTTGGACTATATCAATTTTTCTTTTCAATATTCCCGATTCTCGCTCCAAGTTTTGACGATGATGTGTTTCTATGGGTCTTGCTGATTGAGAGAGAGAATGATGCTAACTACAAATCGGTATTTAGAAGGAGTTTTCATCTTTAGACGTCACCCTCATGATTGACGGAATTAGCACTCAAGAGATCAAAAGTAGTCTTGAAAGTGGTGCGAAGTTGGGTAGCTCACCATTCCTACCCGAATTGACGTGACGGTGACACACACTCTAAAAGCTTTTTCTAGAAAGTCACAAAGAGTGAAGGTCGGTACCTCGCTTGATGTAAAATGGGTAGTCTCCACTATGGGTGATCACAATTCTACTACCGAATATCTAAACAAAGACTCTAATTCGCCCTCCCAGATGGTTAAATCCAACTTTAACGCTCTAATCAACTAAGAAACCCGATTGTGTTCTCCGGTACTTCCAAGTTCTGTTATTTCTGTCAGAATCTCTATGTAAACATAGCTAAAAGCATGCTAGTGACTCTAAAATCTCTAAAAGTTGGAGGTTTTTAAAAAGAGTTTTTTAATTTTTAATTTTTTTTTTTTTTTTTTAAAAGACTAAAAACTCTAAATACAAATGCACCCCCAAACCTAAATTAAACATTGTCCTCAATGTGTCACAGATAGGAAAAATTTGAACAGTCAAGTACCATGAGAACTATCTTTTGAAAATAGAAAAGGGAAGAGATTACCAGTATGTTGGGGAGCAAGGTTGAGCTTCATTCGTCAAGGCTAGAATCCAATATTCTCAACGGAGATCATATCGGATTAGCATAATATATGTGCAAGAAGACTCAACCGAATCAAGAAAAGAAAATTTAACAAGTCCTACCGGATATATACAATGAAAATTCACCATAAACTAACAATCTAAAGAGTTGAGGATCAACCCAATAGACGATATGTACACACATTAATGCCTTACACAAATATAATATGAGAGTGCACGTAAGACCTGCAAATGGGAATGAGTTTCCCCAAACCTAAACTTATCAACGGGTGTGTTTTTCAGCACAAAATCTTGCAAAATTAAAGGTACATCATGCAAAAGGTCTAACTCAAAATGAGTTTTGCTAATTACAGTGGACATACATATTCCAACTGTGGCTCCTTAAGAGTGTTATACTTTGATGCAAAATAGTCCAAGAGGACTTGGGAAGCTGATCGGTTGTCAATCCGACAAATATAATTTCACTTTCTTACGCACTAAATTTAAATGAAGCACAAGGTAAGGAAGAGTTCGTATCCACACGAGAGGCGTTGGTTGTTATAAACTTTCAGTTTCTAGAAAACCCGGTGTATGTTTGTTGTATCTAAGCAAGTAAAAGTAATTAAAAGCAAAATAAATTGTAGAGAATAATCAATGGAGAGAGATATTGGTCAAGGAATTCATCTTCAATCTTAGACATGTGTTTGCATATATGAATAGAATTACGATTTAATCTCTTGTGTTATCAAAAGCCTAGAGAATCAAGAAAGCAAGATAATCTATTAATTTCTCAAGTTCATCAACACACACATTAGGGCTGCGTATGTGAATTCTACCTAAAGAATAACCTAACGCCTTGCGCTAATCAAGTTCAATTCTAGAGCATTAAGTTTCGGAAATAGGCTAATCAATGCAATTGTCATGCGTTGCGCAAAACAATTCGGACAATGGTCAAACTCTACATATGATTACGAGAGTGTATCACTACAAACCGTAAACATATCATGCTACTCGTATTCAAGGTTATCGCTGATGAAAAACCCTAAAATAGCTATGGACTAAGATGCAAGTTCAATTAATTGGCCACTTAACTAATCAAACACCATAATCCTATCACAATACTTCAATCATGTGATCATAGAAACCGCAGAGAATTGAACGATAAACAAGAGAGAAAACTAATACATAAAGCAAGACACAAGTTTTAGAAATCGGACTACATCCTTAACCAATAAAAGAGAATTTAGCTACTCATAGCTATGGAGTTCATCACAAAAATATCAAAGGAATAAAGAAGAAGATGAACAAAAGCAAACCCTAGTTGTGTAACCCCAAAAACGGCTCTCCAAAGTTCCAAGGAAAAGATATGAGATATGATTTCCAAAAGTTGTAGAATTCCTCTTTTTATAGCCTTTCTCTCCTTCCAAAATTAGGTTTTGTCTTCAAAGTCCATTAGATGTAAATCCACCAAGCCCATGAAAGAGAGAAACCCGTAGAAAATATGTCCAAAAGTCGTCAGGGAAAATCGGGATTGTGGCCGGGAATCGGGCGAAAGTCGCCGGAAATCGCTCCGGTGGATCGGGCAAAGTCCGCCCGATCCACCGGTCAATGAATCAAATCGGTCGGGTCAACGGGTCAAAGTGAGCCGGGCGAGTCAACTCAGGTCGACCGAGTTGTGTGAGTCGTATCGAGTCGCATCGACTCAAAATTGATCAGATCGACCCCGGTAAGCTAACTAGTTGTCAGGCCAAACCATTTTGCCAGGCCAACTTGCCAGGCCTGATTTCTGCAGTGCAATCATTGCACTTCAGCCAAGATGGCTGTAACTTCCCTGCAAATTCTTTGAGCAACACACTCTGCAATCTGTTGCTCGCTTCCATCAGTAAGCCATTTATCGTAATGTCTTAACTTCGTGTCTTCCTTGGCTTCACTTATGTAGCCTTACTTACAGCCCGCATCGCAATGAGCTCATCTCACTCAGAGTCACAGCTCTCATCAGACCCATTTTTATAGCACCAACAACTTCAAGCATCATCTTATGCAGCTGCATATCAGTCCCAGAATCCATGACTAACATCTCAACTCATCCCCATAACTACAAGCTCCCCGAGTTCCATTCCAGCCTGCCACTTTACTCGCAATTCCACTTAATCTTAGCTCACCACCACCTGTCATTCTTGCTATGCAGCCTTAAACTCCACCAATGCCTCATCAGCGGCCAAACCATCCCGTCACAAAGACTTAACAACAATTCCTGCGAGCGCTCACATCTTCTTGTAACTCAACCAAAGTCTGCAAACACCACCATCGGCCTATAGCGTCTCAACTTTTCTCAAGACCAGATCCGTCAATTCACGCCCTCACTTGCAGCTGCAACTACCATCACAAACAAGACCACCTCTGCAAAGATTGCCATAACAAAAGATAACACCGGCAGGTGCGTTCGACTCAGACCCATCATTACACCACTCGACTTAGCCCCACTGCTACTTGAACTCACAATTCAACCATGCCCTATATCCAACCTTGCTAGCAATTCCACTCGCCATGCTTCCCGGGATGTATAATTGATTCCTAAACATTCATCTAATCACCAGCCTACTCCGAGCAACACAGCTGCACTCCAAAGTGTTGCTAGGCTTCAGCATCACCAGGACAACAGAATCCCTGTCCACCCGCATGGACTTGCCAACCTAATGCATTCATCTAAGTCCTCTCAGCGCCTCCATTGCTAGCACAATTATCGCCACCACCGTAGCTCCACCGGTGCATCCTCCTCACCGCCTCAAGCCACCATTCCAACCACTTGCACAAAGATCGCACCCGATCATACAAAGCTCTCTTGCCTCGATCTGCATGTGTCATCTCCTTTTGTTCTTTGCCATTCAACCAGCCCTTCTTCATTCAGCTCAAGCCATTTCCTGGCACTTTAACCTGCCCTGCAATCCATTTACTCTACAGCACAGTCTCAAGCAAACTCAAGCTGCGCTGCACCTGTGACTTCACGACCTGCAATCCAGACCAGTTTGCATCCCTGCACTTTGCCAGACCACCTGAGACTGCAACTCCATCATCTGCTCTTGCCCTGTATCCTTTCAACATTATCAGAAGCTTCATGCCAACACCATCAATTTCACTCCAAATTGCATCAACACTTCCTTGCAACTCCAATTGTTTTCGGCACTCACACCATTTCCCTTGCTCTCATGCTAAATCGTAGTTCACAATGGCAAAGATCACCAAGGCAAGACAAAGATTGACCTAGGCATATATCTCCCTAGCAAAAGTCTCACTTACTCCATTGTCTCAACACAACCAGATTCGAGTCAAATCCTAGCATTCATCTATACTGACATCACTTGCAAGACCTCACCATCACATAATTCCAATCCACCCTTCTCCATGTCTCGGCCTTACCGTAACAACCACAACAAATTCACTGAGTCTCTAGACTGGTACTCCTCCACTTCTTACCACCAGATAAAACCTGGGTTAATCAAGAACCCATCTGAGATTCACATAGTACTTTCATCTCCTCCGAAGTCCTCACAACAACACAATTCCTCTCCTGAATCTCTCTCGAACATCGATCCATGGCCGCTTTCTCTTCCAAACACCGACTGCTCCTCCTTCTTCTCGATCTCGCACCCGGGTGGAAACCCTAACTCCTTCTCTCACGTAACATCCTCATCAAATCACCTGCAACCATATTCGATCGATTCACTCAACACCCATTCACTTACTTCCATTTTCCCCTCAATCCCACGGGGTCTCTCTCTCGATTCACTCTTGACAAAGATAATTATTCTCTTCTTCTTCTTAGTTTCTGTGAAAAGTATTGAAGAAGAGAAATGATTGAGAACTAATTCTCAAATTTGTAGTTAATCGCTCTGATAAGGGGTAGCCAAAATTCCCAACCCCTTATCCACAGTTGATCCTGTATTAAGTGCTCTTCCAAATAGAGTTGTCCCTTAACGAACTGCAGACTGTCTTTAGTAAAATGTCAGATGATTGCTCCTTAACTTTGACCAAGCTCCAGACAGTGTTATCCTGTAAAATGACGGCTTTGCCCTTAGCTCAATTTTGAACTATTTCTTCTCCTTTTCCTCCGTGCGACTCCATTGCACCTGATAACTCAAAAGCAAACATAAGATACATAATTCACACGAAAAATAGCAAAGAAAGCATAAACTCTATATAGTAAATACGGTGTATTCTACACCTATCGTATTCCCCCACACTTAGACTTTGCTTGTCCTCGAGCAAATCAAACAAAACAAAAAATACAACAACTCCGTGTCGTCGAGGCTACGGTCACTTTTAGCATAAATAACAAGCCTTTAAACCCCTAGGTGTCCCTAGTGGACCAGTTATAGTCTCGTGAGGGTTTACTAGAGATATACCCACAAAACCCGTTTTTTTCCAACTTACTAGTTCTCGTAATGATAGTATCCAACGCGCTAAGAAGACATAGAGATTCCGCACACTAGTCATAAGAAGTTAGACACAAATGAACACAATCTCATTCTTAAAAGTTGAGAGAGAAGTAACCATCCCTTCTCGACTAAAATTCGGGTTCGAGTGATCAAAAGTCTCGACTCGCCTCACAAGAAAGGGTTTTATGATATTGCTCTCAATAATAAATGACTCTTTATGGGTCACACATGTGTCCAGTAGGAATGAAGAGAGAATCCCGAGACACGTTGAATGGTAGGAAGGCTTAACCCTCCGAAAGTTTTGAAAACCCACATCTTTTATATATTTTTGAAAACCCATTTTTCTCGACGATCTCTTCGAAAGGAAATCAACCATTTAACGAAGGTGGGAATATGCTTACTTACCTCGTTATCCGTTCAACGTGCAGCTAGCACCACTCTCACAAAGATCCATAGAAACGTCTTCGGTCTTCTATCGGTGTCTTCATCTTCGTCTTCGGTCTTCAACTCTTGATGATAACTCTCGAATGTCGTAGAATCTTGACAATATGACTCTTTCCTCAAATTTCTTGTCGCTTGAAACTTCATTATAGATATTCCTTCTTTCCATAGGCTTTATTGAAAGAATACAAAAATAAAAACAAACTATACAACTCAATTTTTTTTTTTTTTTTTTTTTTTTTTTTTTTTTTTTTTTTTTTTTTTTTTTTTTTTTTTTTTTTTTTTTTTTTTTTTTTTTTTTTTTTTTTTTTTTAATTTTTTTTTTTTTTTTTTTTTTTTTTTTTTTTTTTTTTTTTTTCAATTTTTTTTTTTTTTTTTTTTTTTTTTTTTTTTTGAGACAAGAGAAAGTAAAATACAAATAAAATAATAAAATAAAACATAAGTACAATGCCATGGTGTAAGTACTTTACCGCTTGAATCTTCACAACTTATATGTCTTGATATCATAAACTTCTCGAACTTTCATCCTTAATAATTTCCGCTCTTGTATTATAGTCTTCAACTTATAAAAATTCTGCCCCTGTTTTGTTGCTTTACTTAAATATGAAATCTGCCCATTTTATACCATTGTTTGTAACCTCGAACGTGTTCAACTTTCCTTCGAATTTGTGATTCTCCTCTTGTTGATGATGATGGTGTTTCTATGGACTGTTGGTGTAGAGAGAGATAAGGTGGATGGTGCTAACTGCGAACAAGATCACAAGTGGAATGTAAGTTAGCAATTCGATGTCACCAACATGGTTGATAAAAATAGACTCAAGAGATCAAAATAGTGCTTCTATGGTGGGAAATTGACAGCTCACCATTCTCGCCGAATTTACGTACGGTGACACACACTCAAAAAGCACAAATTTAGATGTGTACAAAGAATTGAAGGTCGGTGCCTCACATTATGTAACTTGGGTAGTCTCCACTATAGGGGATCACTATTCTAATACCGAACCACCGCACCTTATTTGCCCACCGGCATGGTTAAATCCAACTTTAACTCTCATACAATTAAGAAACCCGATCATGTTCTCTGTCATCTCTAAGTTCAGTCACTATTATGAGAATTTCGATGTAATCTTAGCGACATGTATACTATGTGACTCTAAAGAACTACAAGTTGGAGTTTTCTTATTCACTAGTTCACAAAAAAAATTGAAAAATCTCAAAAACTTACAACATAAACCACTCCCCCACACTTAAACCTTACATTGTCCTCAATGTAAATTGAATCGTCCAAAGTAAGTCAAGGTGGGAAATCCTAATAAGAAATCAGCGAAAACAAAGTAAAAACAAAACAAGAAAAACTAAAAACAAGAAAAGAAATAAATACAAGACAAGAAATACTCATCCTTTGGGTTGCCTCCCAATTAGCGCTTGGTTTAAAGTCGTCAGCCCGACTAACTCCTTGCTTTCTATGACCCCTCCAGAGGGAGTACTTCCACAAGATTAACTCCTTCCACGACATCCGAAGAGAAGTTCTCATAATATGGTTTCAACCTAGGTGCCCATTCACTTTAAGTTCATTACCCGTAGCTAAACTACGAATTTCCACCGCACCATGAGAAAACACATTAGTCACAATAAAAGGTCCAATCCAACGTGACCTTAATTTACCCGGAAATAATTGCAAACGAGAATTAAACAAAAGCACTTTCTCGCCCAATGCAAAATTGTTTCTTAGAAATCATATTATCATGAAAAGCTTTCGTTTTTTCCTTGTAAATCCGTGAGCTTTCAAATGCATCATTGCGAATCTCCTCTAACTCTTGAAGTTGTAACTTTCTTTGCTTTCCAGCCCCATCCAACTCCATATTGCATTGTTTAATAGCCCAAAACGCCTTATGCTCAATTTCCACGGGTAAGTGACAAGGTTTACCATAAACAAGCCTAAAAGGAGACATCCCAATAGGTGTTTTATACGCGGTTCTATACGCCCACAAAGCATCATTAAGTCGCGAGCTCCAATCTTTCCTTGTGGGATTCACCGTCTTTTCAAGAATTGATTTCACCTCTCGGTTGGAAACTTCGGCTTGTCCATTTGTTTGCGGATGGTAGGGAGTTGCAATCCTATGCGACACATTGTACTTCCTTAACAAGCTTTGCAAAAACCTGTTTTTGAAGTGTGAACCTCCATCACTAATTACAGCCCTTGGAATTCCAAACCTTGCAAAAATATTAGCTTGCACGAAATCAAACAACTTTAGAATCATTAGTTGGGGTGGCCTTAGCTTCCACCCATTTCGAAACATAATCCACAAGCAAGCTAAATATAATAATTCCCATTAGAATTGACAAAAGGGCCCATAAAATCTATTCCCCAAACATCAAAGACTTCCACAAATTGAATAATAGTTTGCGGCATTTGATTTCGAGCACCTAGATTCACGGTTCTTTGACACCTATCACATGTGATACAAAAGGCATGTGCATCCTTAAACAAAGTTGGCCAAAAGAAACCACATTCTAATACCTTGAGAGCGGTTCTTTTACTCCCAAAATGTCCTCCACAAGCATATGAGTGGCAAAAAGACAAGATGGAATTAAATTCAATTTTGGAACACACCTACGTATTACTTGGTCACTACAATGCTTCCATAAGTATGGATCATCCCATATGTATTGGTTTGCTATCTTCTTAAGTTTGTCCTCTCAAAGACGAGACAAGTTCTTTGGGATTTGTTTAGACACTAAGTAATTAACAATATCAGCGTACCATGGTTCTCCAAAGGCAATGGAGAATAGTTGCTCATCCGGGAAACTTTCACGCAACGGATAGTCTCCTTGTCCACGCAAGTCGGCTCAAATGATCCGCAACGGTGTTCTCAATTCCTTTCTTGTCTTTGATTTCAATATCAAACTCTTGCAAGAGTAATATCCATCGTATGAGCCTCGGTTTCGCCTCTTTCTTTGTAAGCAAGTATCTAAGTGCTGCATGATCAGAAAAACAACAACTTTTGTACCAATTAGATAAGAGCGAAACTTTTCTAAAGCAAAAACAATAGCTAATAACTCTTTTTCAGTGGTTGTGTAGTTTTGTTGAGCCTCATTTAACGTTCTAGAAGCATAATAAATGGCATGAGGAAGCTTCCCACACGCTGCCCAAGCACCGCACCAACCGCATAGTCACTTGCATCACACATGAGTTCAAACGGCTTACTCCAAATCCGGTGGTTTAATGATAGGGGCTGAAATCAAAAGTTCTTTCAAACGATTGAATGCCTCCACACACTTCTCATCAAAGTTAAAAACCACATCTTTTTGCAATAGGGTACAAAGTGGTGATGCTATCTTTGAAAAGTCCTTGATGAATCTACGATAAAAACCCGCATGACCAAGAAAAGAACGAATCTCCCTCACCGTAGTAGGAGGGGTTAGAGCACTAATAAGGTCTATCTTAGATTTATCGACTTCCAAACCTTTAGAAGATATAATATGGCCTAAAACTATGCCATGAGTTACCATGAAATGGCACTTCTCCCAATTAAGCACAAGATTTGTTTCAACACATCGTTCAAGGATTAGAGACAAATTGTTCAAGCAAAGGTCAAATGAATCACCAAAGACACTAAAGTCATCCATGAACACTTCGATTATGTTTTCAACATATTCCGAAAAGATACTTACCATACACCTTTGAAAAGTAGTCTGAGCATTGCATAAGCCAAAAGGCATCCTTCTATAAGCAAAAGTACCGAAAGGACAAGTGAAAGTGGTTTTCTCTTGGTCCTCCTATGCTATCACAACCGATTATAACCCGAATAGCCATCAAGAAAGCAATAGTATGAGTGTCAACTAAACGTTCAAGCATTTGATCAATAAAAGGTAAAGGAAAGTGATCTTTTCTAGTGGTGGCATTCAATTTTCTATAATCAATACAAACCCTCCAACCGGTTTGCACACGAGTTGGGACAAGTTCATTCTTATCATTCTCCACCACCGTCACACCCGATTTCTTTGGTACCACTTGTACCGGCTTACCCACTTGCTATCGGATATGGGGTAGATAACACCCACGTCCAAAAGCTTTGAGTATCTCCTTTTTCACCACGTCCATCATGGGAGGATTCAAACGACGTTGCGCTTCCCTTGTAGGCTTTGAATCATCCTCCACACGGATCTTATGCATACAAACGGCAGGGCTTATACCCTTGATATCGGCGATTGTCCATCCTATGGCCGTCTTGTACTTCCTTAGCACCCTTTAGAAGTTTTTGCTCCTGTAATTCATTAAGCTCGTTAGAAACAATCACGGGTAAATCTTCGTTGTCACCCAAGTACAAGTACTTTAAGTGACTTGGAAGAGGTTTCAATTCTAAACTTGGAGGTTTAACAATAGATGGCACAAGTTTTTCATTATTGCAAGGTAAAGAAGCATATGAAATATTCTTAGTTCTTTGATTTTTCCGGTAATGAGTTAAGAGAACCAATGGTGTCTTTCATCTCATCACTAAACGCATAACCGTTGTCAATAGGTGTAGTGAGCACGGTTTCCAAAGCATCAACACCATTCAACTCAAACATTTGTTGCGCCAATGTGTCCATCATATCAATGTAGAAACAAGAGTGGACATCGCTAGGATATCTCATCGTCTCGAAAATGTTGAAACGTATTATTTCTCCATCAAACTCCATAGTTAGCGTTCCCTTGTCCACATCAATTATGGTTTTCGCCGTTTTCATGAAGGGACGCCCAAGTAGCAATGGAAGAGACGAGTCCGGTGAACCTTCATCCATCTCTAACACGCAAAAAGTCCGCTGGAAATACAAGTTGATTAACCTCGCACAAGAACATCCTCAACAATACCCATTGGGTAGACATTAGAACGATCGGCTAATTGCAACACAATTCCAGCCTTTTAAGAGGACCAAGATCAAGTGAATTATACATAGACGCGGGCATGACATTAACTAAGCACCTAAGTCCAACATAGCTTTATTAAATTTAGTGTTACCAATTGTGACGGGAATGTCAAAGCTACCGGGTCCTTGCACTTAAGTGGGAGTTTATGTTGTAAGATTGCCGAAGCATTCTCCCCCACACTAAGCACTTCATTACCTTTGAGCCTTTGCTTATTGGTACACAAGTCCTTCAACACCTTTGCATACTTTGGAACTTGCTTAATTGCATCTATGAGTGGTATGTTCACATGGATCTTCTTTAGAACGTCTAAAATCTCCTTTTCTAGTTCCGCCTTCTTAGAACTTGCAAATCTGCGAGGGAAAGGTAGAGGAGGAACATAAGTAGAAACCGGAGTTTTAGAGTTAGGAATAGGTACCTTAAGTTTGTGGAGAATCCTCGGTTTTCTCCTCCAAAACAGTTCCTTTGGTGTTTCCACCTTGCCCGAATCAAGAATCCGGGTTGCACAAGTTGTGTACCGCTTCTCAATGTAATTGCATTAACACCCTCTTTTGGGGTGATAGGTTGAGAAGGGAGTTTCCCACCATTTTGTGCCTTTAATTGATTCAACTCCATAGCCATAGAACCAACTTGAGTTTGCAACTCCTTAACCGAACTATCCGTTCTTTGCATAAAAGATTTCAGCAACTCCTCCATATTGGACCCCATTTGAGGTTGTTGTTGTTGTTGAAATTGTTGCCTCGGTTGGAATTGTTGTTGTTGAGGTTGAAATCCACTCGGGTTGTTGAAACTAGATTGTTGAATCGCTCCTTGCTTATTAGCATAGCTAAAGTTGGGGTGATCTCTCCATCCCGGATTGTAAGTGTTGGAGTAGGGATCATACCGTCTTTGTTGATTAGGAAAGATTGCATTAGCTTGCTCATCTTCATAAGATTGAGAGGAACCTGGTATCACCGCGGCTGCAACTTGTTGAAGCATTGCATTCATGTTACCCATTTGTTGACGAAGCTCTTCAACCTCGGTCACCTCACTCACCCTTCTTAGAATCACATCCGAACCACGACTCAAGAATTGTTGTGAGTTTGCTGCCATGTTTTCAATCAACTCTCTAGCTTGTGCCACCGCCTTGTTAACTAGTGCATTAATGATCGAGGAGATTCCTATCACTTGATTGGAGTCCTTCGTAGAAGTATTGGATGATCATAGCGTCGCTGAATTGGTGGTGAGGGCAGCTGGCCACCAATCTCTTATATCGTTCCCAACATTCATATAAGGATTCCCCCACATTTTGCTTCATCCCACAAATCTCCTTGCGAATTTGAGTAGCCTTTGATGCAGGAAAATATCTCTCTAAAAAGAGTTTCTTCAACCCATTCCATGTTGTGACACTTAGGGAGGTAAATAGAACAACCAATCCTTTGCACTATCCATTAAAGAGAAACGGAAAACTTTCAACATTGCACCATCCGCCGCAACATCCGCCGGAAGCATGGCCGTGACAATGGTGTGGAAGTCCATAAGATGTTTGTTTGGATCTTCATTCACCATGCCATGGAACTTTGGTAATTCTCTAAGCAACCCGGTTTAATTTCAAAAGTAGAGTCCGTTTGAATACATCCTCTGTTGTATATCAAGCCTATGAGAAGCTAAGTCCTTGAGTGAACGATTTGCATCACCCATTGCTCCTTGTTCTTCCACGTGTGTTTCCTCTACGATTGGAACCTCTTTTCCTTCTTCTTGTTGTTGGAAAATCTCTTCTCCTACTTCCTCCTCGTGCTCGTCCGTTGTGTTTCGCCTTGGTTGGAGTATTGTACCTTTTCGAGTAGCTATCCCGCACCTTGATAATTCCAATCCTTAGAAGCCGGAGATTATGCACTGCACACAATTCTCGCAAACAAGTGAGAAACAAGACAAGAAACGAAAAGCAAAGATGAAAGCGTAAATTGTAAAAAGAAACTAAAAACTTAATAACTAGCCGTGTGTGCCTCCCGACAGCGGCGCCAAAATTTGATCGGTTGTCAATCCGACAAATATAATTTCACTTTCTTACTCACTAAATTTAAATGAAGCACAAGGTAAGGAAGAGTTCGTATTCACAGAGAGGCGTTGGTTGTTATAAACTTTCGGTTTCTAGAAAACCAATTGGTGTATGTTTGTTGTATCTAAGCAAGTAAAAGTAATTAAAAGCAAAATAAATTGTAGAGAATAATCAATGGAGAGAGATATTGGTCAAGGAATTCATCTTCAATCTTAGACATGTGTTTGCATATATGAATAGAATTACGATTTAATCTCTTGTGTTATCAAAAGCCTAGAGAATCAAGAAAGCAAGATAATCTATTAATTTCTCAAGTTCATCAACACACACATTAGGCTGCGTATGTGAATTCTACCTAAAGAATAACCTAACGCCTTGCGCTAATCAAGTTCAATTCCTAGGAGCATTAAGTTTCGCAAATAGGCTAATCAATGCAATTGTCATGCGTTGCGCAAAACAATTCGGACAATGGTCAAACTCTACATATGATTACGAGAGTGTATCACTACAAACCGTAAACATATCATGCTACTCGTATTCAAGGTTATCGCTTGATGAAAAACCCTAAAATAGCTATGGACTAAGATGCAAGTTCAATTAATTGGCCACTTAACTAATCAAACACCATAATCCTATCACAATACTTCAATCATGTGATCATAGAAACCGCAGAGAATTGAACGATAAACAAGAGAAAACTAATACATAAAGCAAGACACAAGTTTTAGAAATCGGACTACATCCTTAACCAATAAAAGAGAATTTAGCTACTCATAGCTATGGAGTTCATCACAAAAATATCAAAGGAATAAAGAAGAAGATGAACAAAAGCAAACCCTAGTTGTGTAACCCCAAAAACGGCTCTCCAAAGTTCCAAGGAAAAGATATGAGATAACATTTCCAAAAGTTGTAGAATTCCTCTTTTTATAGCCTTTCTCTCCTTCCAAAATTAGGTTTTGTCTTCAAAGTCCATTAGATGTAAATCCACCAAGCCCATGAAAGAGAGAAACCCATGTAGAAAATATGTCCAAAAAGTCGTCGCCGGAAAACTGGGATTGTGGCCGGAAATCGGGGGAAAGTCGTCGGAAATCGGCTCTGGTGATCGGCAAAGTCCGCCGGTCCACCGGTCAACTGGAATCAAATCGGTCGGGTCAACGGGTCAAAGTGAGTCGGGCGAGTCAACTCGGGTCGACCAAGGAGTTGTGTGAGTCGGGAGTGAGTCGACGACTCGGTTGGATCGAGACGGTAAGCTAACTAGTTGTCAGGCCAAACCATTTTGCCAGGCCAACTTGCCAGGCCTGATTTCTGCAGTGCAATCATTGCACTTCAGCCAAGATGGCTGTAACTTCCCTGCAAATTCTTTGAGCAACACACTCTGCAATCTCTTGTTGCTCCACTGCAGCCATTTACTGCAATGTCTTAACTTCTGTGTCTTCCTTGGCTTCACTTATGTAGCCTTACCAGCCCTGCATCTGCAATGAGCTCATCTCACTCAGAGTCACAGCTCTCATCAGACCCATTTTTATAGCACCAACAACTTCAAGCATCATCTTATGCAGCTGCATATCAGTCCCAGAATCCATGACTAACATCTCAACTCATCCCCATTAACTACAAGCTCCCCGAAGTTCCATTCCTACCGCCACTTTACTCGCAATTCCACTTAATCTTAGCCGCCACCACCTGTCATTCTTGCTATGCAGCCGAAACTCCCACCAATGCCTCATCACGGCTTCAAACCCATCCCATCACAAACACTTCCTAACAACAATTCCCTGCGAGCGCTCACATCTTCTTGTAACCTGTCAACCCAGTGCAAACACCACCATCAGTCTATAGCGTCTCAACTCTTCTCAGCACCAGATCCGTCAATTCACAGCTCACTTGCAGCTACAGCTGCCAGTCACAAACAAGACCACCTCTGCAGCATTGCCATAACAAAAGATAACACCAAGAAGGCACGACTCGGGGACCCATCATTACACCACTGACTTAATTTTGGCTGCTACTTGAACTCACAATTCAACCATGCCCTATATCCAACCTTGCTAGCAATTCCACCTCGCCATGCTTCCGGGATGTATAATTGATTCCTAAACATTCATCTAACTCCAGCCTACTCCAGAGCAACACAAAGACTCAAAGTGTTGCTAGGCTTCAGCATCACCAGGACAACAGAATCCCTGTCCACCTGCACAGACTTGCCAACCTAATGCATTCATCTAAGTCCTCTCAGCGCCTCCATTGCTAGCACAATTATCGCCACCAGCTGTAGCTCCACCAGTGCATCCTCCTCACTGCCTCAAGCCACCATTCCAACCACTTGCACAAAGATCGGACAGGTCATACAAAGCTCTTGCCTGCACTGTACAGGTCATCTCCTTTTGTTCTTCGCCATTCAACCAACCCTTCTTCATTCGACCAAGCCATTTCTCGGGCACTTTAACCCGCCCCCGCAATCCATTTACTCTACAAAGACAAGATCTCAAGCAAACTCAAGCCGCGCTGCACTCGTGACTTCACGACCGCAATCCGCATCCGGTTTGCATCTCGCACTTTGCTGCACTACCCGAGACCGCAACTCCATCATCTCGCTCTTGCCCCGTATCCTTTCAACACACAGCTTCATGCCAACAGCTCACTGAATTTCACTCACAGCTGCATCAACACTTCCTTGCAACTCCAATTCAGCTCAGCCTCACACCATTTCCCTTGCTCTCATGCTAAACTGTAGTTCACAATGGCAAAGATCACCAAGGCAAAGACAAAGATTGACCTAGGCATATATCTCCCTAGCAAAAGTCTCGGCTACTCCATTGTCTCAACACAACGATTCGAGTCAAATCCTAGCATTCATCTATACTCAGACTGTCACTGCAAGACCTCAGCCATCACATAATTCCAATCCACCCTTCTCCATGTCTGCAGCCTTACCAGAACAACCACAACAAATTCACTGAGTCTCTAGACTGGTACTCCTCCACTTCTTACCACCAGATAAAACCTGGGTTAATCAAGAACCCATCTGAGATTCACATAGTACTTTCATCTCCTCCGAAGTCCTCACAACAACACAATTCCTCTCCCTGAATCTCTCTCAGACATCGATCCATGGCCGCTTCTCTCTTCCAAACACCAGCTGCTCCTCCTTCTTCTCGATCTGCTTTTCAGGTGGAAACCCTAACTCCTTCTCTCACAGAACATCCTCATCAAATCACCCAGAACCATATTCAAGTCGATTCACTCAACACCCATTCACTTACTTCCATTTTCCCCCTTGAATCCCTGGGTCTCTCTCTCGATTCACTCTTGACAGCAGCCAATTATTCTCTCTTCTTCTTCTTTGTTTCAGGTGAAAAGCATTGAAGAAGAGAAATGATTGAGAACTAATTCTCAAATTTGGTAGCCAATCGCTCTGATAAGGGGTAGCCAAAATTCCCAGCCCCTTATCCACAGTTGATCCTGTATTAAGTGCTCTTCCAAACAGTTGTCCTTAACGAATCAGACTGTCTTTAGTAAAATGTCGATGATTGCTCCTTAACTTTGACCAAGCTCCAGACAGTGTTATCCTGTAAAATGACGGCTTTGCCCTTAGCTCAATTTTGAACTATTTCTTCTCCTTTTCCTCCGTGCGACTCCATTGCACCTGATAACTCAAAAGCAAACATAAGATACATAATTCACACGAAAAATAAAAAGAAAGCATAAACTCTATATAGTAAATACGGTGTATTCTACACCTATCGAAGCACAAAGTTCTAGGCCTAAGTTAGGCATTTTTGAGAAAAGTTGGTTTTGCAATTTTTTGACAAACTACACCTAGGTTTGGTGGAGGAGTATCAATTTGTGACTCAGGAGAGAGGTTAGGTACATCTAAGTTGTTTTCATTTTTAAAATCATTTGTACCATCACACACTTTCCCAAGGTCAGGAGTGGGTAAATCATGGTCATTTTCACAGGGGCAATTCATCGGGTTCCACATTAAATTCATCGAGGAGGCAACATATTGTGACATGGGCAGGGAATCGGACACTTAAAAATAATATTATGATCCAAAAGAACATTAGTGTCTCTGAGAAGATTCATCCTTTCCTAAGTCACAAACAAGTTGTGAATCATGCTCACATTCACTGAAGAATTTCACAAAACTAAGCTCATAGTTAAGATCACATTTATGAATGTTAAGAAGTATCATTCATAGGGTTCACAAAAGAGACGCCTAACGTCCTCAACCAAAAGATTCTACTACATTTTCAAAGTGTAAACATGCTCTTCTAACATATCATATTCATCCTCATCATCATCATCATAGCACAAATGCATTTCCTAACATTCATTTCATCTTGAAATTCCTCCCTTTCCTCATTTAGTGCATCACATTTGACTCAATTTGAGTTCTAAGCTTGCAGTCCTTTGGTCAAGGTTTTGAATCAATTCTAGAGTTTCATTATGTGGTTCAATGAAAGGAGAGTTTTCACTAGTGGGTATGCATTCCTCATATGGATATTCATTGTATGCTTGTGCATGAGGTTCACTAGAGGCGGAAGTTCAAACATGTTGCTATGTGGATGGTCATGCATTGCATTCATTTCAAGCCTAGCATTTTGCTCCATTAGTGTTTCCATTGCTGATTGCAAACTAGGAGTTGGGGGAGTATAAAATTGTTCATCTCCCCACTGTGGTGAATGATGCGTGTGTGCGGGTTGATTATGGTCCCAATAGTCACTTCTAGACACTTCGTACATTGGATTATCATGGTTTTCCCTAGACTGTCTAAAAGCATGCAAAATATAACAAGATTCTCAGCCAGGTGGTCTAAGCCACCACATAAAGTGCAAGCATGCATTTCATAATGATCTAAAAGTGATGACTGGGTATGAGAAAATTGTTCATTTTCAACCTGTGGTGGATGATGTATGTGATCATAATGATTAGGGTATGTGAGATCAGGGCCCTGAGAAGGCCCATAAAATTCCCTAAAGTCACTATGGTATGGGTGTTCATCTTGTGAAAGATGCCCGTAAGCGAGCTCTCTAAGGGATTTGGTTCATTTGGGAATGTTCACCCAGTTCTTTATTTGAAATTGTTAAGCCCAAGAGGTGTTTGAAAAAGTATAGCCTAGAACCGAATTGAATTGGGTTGAGTTTTGGTGTAAGCCCAAGTTAGGTTAACATGTGCATTTCAATAAAAGGGGTACAAAGCAGCCAGACACTGGGCTCAGTTTGGTTGCAGCCCAGGTTGGTGGTTCTCAGCCCAGCAGTGTTCAGTTAGCCCAGCTGATGTTCAGCCCAACAGATGTGGGTTTAGTTAGCAGCCCAAGTTGTGGGTTGATGTGGGCTGAAAGTTTAGAATGGTTAGCCCAGTAAGTGGGCTTCAGCTTATGCAGCCCAGGTTTTTGTGACAGCTTAGTAGTTGGGTTTTGTGTACCACAGAATACAGGCCTCTACCAATGCTCAGATGAGAACTAACACAAAATCTCACTTGAGCCTTCAGCCAACTAGGCTATCCAAATGGTGGCTTATAGCCTGCAGCTGCAGGGGCTTGCAGGGGCTAGCAGCTAAGCTCAGGGTATGCCAAATGGGTAATTGCACAGGGCACACACAATGTTTCAGCAGGTATATGTTCAAGTGCTCACAGAGTCAACTGGATCAGTTGACCTCAACCAATCCAGTTGATTTCAAAAGGTGGAATGCCGCAAACTTGGTTAACCAAGTTGCAACACGACCTCTCGCCCCGTGGGGTCGGAGGTCAATACTTCACAGGTCAAGCTCAGGATTTGCTCAATTTCACATGTGACATGGCAAAACAAGATGCTTGGTATGGTTCACAGATTCACAGGGGACTGCACTAGTCAGTTGAGATGCTTGTGATTTGCATACTTCATACTCATTCACAGGGTTATACAATGTTCAACAAATCACAGTAGATATCAAAACTCATTCATAGGCTAATTCACACAAGTGCAGGCTTCAAGGTGTGTAACATGCAATCAGGGTTAACAGGTTAGCTCACAAGTTTATGCTCAGTTGATCACAATGCAGATATGCAGATGCACAAGGTTGCAATCTTAATTGGCTCTCCAAGGTGCAACTCAATTCACAGCTTCAGGGGCTGTGTTGAGCACAACAGGGGTTTTCCCACAAGGCACAGGGAGGCTGAGAGCTATATGCACAACTGAAGATTGGCAGAACACATGAGATGAGCACTGAGCTACAGCCAAGGCAACACAGGTTTTAAGCAGAGATCAGGATTTATTCACAGGTCAAGTACACGGCTTGCAGCTTCAGGGGGGCTTGCAAGGTAAAGCATACGGGGCTCACCAAGTGCAATCTGAGATGGCACACAGATGACAAAATAGTTAACAATTGCTTAGATGCCGAGCAATACGGGGCAAGGCACACAGTCGAGTGCACGGGTCAATGGCTCAATGGCTTAGATGCCGAGTCAAGCATGCATAAATAACTCACAAGGCTCAAGTGGTTATGCACATACTCCACACGGGGGTAGGTTTAACAAAGACGGGATGCGGCTCAAGGTCAAGGTTGCGCACTATCAAGCTATCACCAAGGCAAGGCAAAGAACGTGGGCTGCGTTATGCTTAGCTAACTTAAAATTCCAAGGCAAGGCAGCAGAACAGCTGTAATGGCTTATGTGGTTTGTGCACAAGGTGACCAGATGCTCATGGTTATAATTTTCATTCATTCAAGCAAGGTCGAGGTACATTACCACCAGTTCTCGCTCCTTTCTCCTCTTCCTTGGTTGCACAGCTCACGGCCGAGCACCCGTAACTCAACAAAGGTTTTCGCTTTTCGAGGTGCTAGTTCAAAGCAAGAAGAATAATACAAGATGACTAAACTATACTAGCAATGCAGATTAAATGACTAAATCACTATGGAGTGGAGGGAGCAAGAAGCTACAAGAACCGAGATGACTTGAGACTAACTGAGATGAAAATGAAAGAAAATGTTTAAGTTATCATGCTTATGCAAAAACAGGGAATACAAAATGAAAATGTACGGGGAGAAATGCAGACAAATACTTACAATGCTGAGTTACAAATGCAAGTTAAAAACTTAAACTAAGTTATACTAAAACAAGAAGACAAGCAAAGAATACAAAAATATATACAGAGATGAGAATGAAACAGTTAAGTCTAGCCGAAAATCAAAAGGGCACGCGCCAAGTCCCCGGCAGCGGCGCCAAAAACTTGGTAGGCCTTTAAAGATGTATAAAATGAAGCCTACTTGTTATAATCCGCAAGTGCACCGGCCCCATCTGAGACGCGGCAAGTACGGGTCGATCCCACAAGGACTTGTGGTGCTAATGTTGATCTATGGCTATGCTCTACTGGATTCTAGTGAAGGTAACAAAGTTATGAGTTTTGTGTCGATGCGACTAAGTGAAATGGTGAAACTGAACTAAGGTGCAGAGATTGTAAAATGTAACAAATAGGAAGCTACCAGGGCTGTTGCTTCCACCACTAGACACTGTGCTAAGGTAATTTAACTCATGATGTGTTCTTACACTTACCTAAAGAAGATTCTAAGAAGTAATATGTCACTAATTTCACTAGTTCACCCCTAGTATAGAGTGTCTTATCACAGTACACTCTATCACAGGTTCCTTAGTTAATTACTAAGCATCACTCACACATTGTTAAGCTCATACACCTTCCTTGGCAGTTCTAATGCGGGATTTGATCAACCTTTCACTCTAACTCTCTCCTAGTATTGGCTGTCTTCTTACAGTACAGCCAATCACAAGAGAGTTAGATTAATTAGCTAATTAAACTCCTAATTCTGTGAAGCATAGTAATAACAACAACATCAATTGAATTTACTCAACAAGTAATCTAGGGTTTCCACAGCACCCTAGTGAATGAAATTAAAACATTACAAAATAACTAAAACACAAATTAAGACTAAAGTGACAGCTCTGGCTAATCCAGGCGTGAGCTTCTACAAACACCAATCAATTCTATTTATACATGCAACATAAAACTACCAAACCCTAATTCCCAAAAATCGAAATTAAAGATAAATAACTCAACAACTCGCACCCATACTCTGAAACGCTGCTCTCCCTTGTCACTTCGTGCTCAGAACTCTATTGCTTTGATTTTTCTCCAATCCGTGATGAAACCCTAGCCCTAATCTTCTCTATCTCGACCTTAGCTCCTAGGGTAGAAGCTAAGAGGAGCTAGAGATTATTTGGGAGGGGATGGCGAGGCGGCTGTGGTAGGAGGTAGCTATGGAGGTGATAGGAGATGGAGGTGGTCGAGAGATGGGTTTTGCGAAGGAGAGGAGTTTTGCAGAGGTGAGAGCGACGGGAGAGGAGGAAAGAGAAAGTGAAAGGAGAGAATGGTTTGGTTCGATTAGGGTATAGGGGTAGGGTCATTTTGTTGTGAAACGGTGGACAAAGACAACTCGATGAGAAGGCCTCACCGAGCGTAGGATGAAGCTGTGTTGATCCGAACAGTTGAGGAAGGTAGCCGGTTTTGATGTGATCGGTGTAGCACGGAGCAGCGATCTTCGATGCACGTGGAAGCAGCGACCGTTGGATGAGGGAGAAAGAAATCTCAACGTCTCGAAGAAACGGCTCGGATCCGGGTCATGGGTAGCTCTAGCCCAAGTCTCCCTTGCTGGGTTGCAACCGATTCGCTGCGGGCTTTATCTCTTCCTGTGACATCGCCGTTGTCTTGTCGCTTTGGTGTTCTTCGCCTTTTATCACTTCTTTGGGTGTGTTTTGTCCTGCTATCACTGCTTGTGGTATCCAGTCTTCAAGCTCCTGACTTCTTTGTGACCCTCGTCTAGTTCCTTTTGCATGTCCTATAGAGTTGGTGGAATGGGTTTTGGTAGCTGGATCGCTCGCGTGTTATTCTCTTGTGTCGTTACTATCTATTTTATTTTGGGATCTATGTCCCGCCGCTTGTTTGGTAACGTCCTGGGCCAGCAGTTCTTCTTCACTGTCATCGTCCTCCATAGTCACCTTATCGAGGTTGATAGGTTGATTGGTCGCTTGGTTTCCCATCACGCCTGATCTAGCGTTTTTAAGTAGGTCATGGTAAGCTAGGAACGAGCCTCCGGGTGTGGTCGCCAAATGTTGAGGGGTGAATTTAGTTATGGTCCTACCCGTCCTAGCTACACCAACTGACCTCACTTTTCTAGGAATAGTAAGAGAGAGAGAGAGTTGCTTTTCCATTGTACCTTGTCCTTCCTTATATAGACTTTCCTAAAAGTCCCTCTTTTTATGTCATCATGACACATGTCCTAAACCCTCTTAATTACCTCTAATGACATTTCTTAGCATAACCCCCTCCTTATTCATTAATCCCTTCCTTGTCCTTCTTTCCTCATGGATCTCTTCTTGTTGAACTTGGGCTTAGTCCCCAAGTCCCCATCTCTCGTACTGGGCTTACCTCTCCTCTTAGGGGCACCCTTGTACTATTAAGGGGTATTATTTTTTATGTATCAACAAGGTGCATTTCCAACTCTTTCATTCATGATGGGAGCTAGAATTATATTTTAGATGATCCCATGTCCGGTTGATACTTGTGTGTTGGTGTTATTACTACCGAAGACAAAAGTACATCTTTGTCTCATGATACATATGTCCCTATGCACATATTTCACTATGCCAGCAAGTGGATTACATCCCACGGAACATTCAAATTTGGGGAAAAATATCAAGTATCCAATAATGGTGCTCAAGTACTTCTAAGCCCAAATGAATACATTGGAATTGAGTTGGTACAACCAATTGAACAAAAACAAACATCATTCAACTATAGCCAATATCATACTCAAGAGAACAAAATAACTGATAAAACCAAAAATTCTTAATGGTAGAGATCAACAGTCATAGTTTGAGTTGACCGTTTATATGATATGGACTTATCTTAAGACAAAAAAAAAAAAACAGAACGATGCATGTTCTAAAAACAGGTAAATAAGACCCACAAATATTCAATGTAAAAACCCCACGTCAGTTACATACCTCAAACTTTGGTTCATGTTATATATAAACAGAACCAGAATAGCCCGTGTCGCGCACATCCCGGAACAGAGAACAGGATCACAACGGAAAAGGTCCGGAACAGGATAGGACCGGATTGGCTCGGACTGGAACAGGATGGGTCAGGATTGGACCGGACCGGTCTGGGTTGGATGAATCGGGTGGACTGGACTGGACTGGACCGGACCGGACCAGAGACATTTTCTCTTCACGCGGACATACAGGATCGTGAACATGAAGCGTTTTTAATTTCCTTCGACATCGTGAACATGAACAACCGTTTTTCTTTTTTTTCTTCTGAAAGATTTCCTTACGGGATGGTGGCCAATTTTTTCCCTCACAACCAAGCGATTTCGTAGTACATACAAACAGTAAAATACAATCAAACCAAATCAATCATCATCACCATCATAGATTTAACATCATCATCACCATACAACATCAAATTATATTGGATATATGCCAAAAATAAAAAAGGGAAGCGAAAACAATGGTGCCTTTTAATAAGAGAAAACATACCTATAATGGCAAAATTAATCAAACAAAATATTTGATAGAAAGTTGATTTTAAATTACCAAGGAACAAATCATACAAGGTCAAATCGTGTACACATTAAAAAGATGACACTAAATGATCAATCTAAGATGCTATATATCAAAGTGGTACATTGAAAACGTATGGTGAAAATCAGACTACCAAAGCTAATAAAAAAATAATAATAAAAAAAAATTGTTCACACATAAGACATAGAATAGAGATGTGACATAACAATCATCATGAATTCCTATCACAGATCTAATTAAAAATTAAAAAAAATTAAAAAAATCAAAGACATGGCAGGCACAGATGGTATGGCAGATAATCAAGCATATACGTCAAGGCACAAGACAATCAATCATATATAATAGGGCACTGATAGAAGTCTTTTTCACTAACAGAAAAAAGAAGAAATAGAAAAAAATGTGAAAAGATTCAGCTATACCTCGAGTCCAGTGTAGTTGATTGATTATATGGATAACTTTTCTTTACCTTACCGATTGCGATTTGAGAAGAAAACAAAAGTGCGGATCACCAGAGATAGCTTTCTTTTGCGATGTGATTTGATAATAACCCGAGAGAAAATAGATCATCGGCTGAGCATCGTGGTGATAATGTTTTGGAGTAACAATTAGGTTAAAGCAAGAAATAGAGAAGTAGAAGAACTTCTTATTGATAAAGAGGCATTGGATATTACATACATATAATGTTCTCTATATACAGGAAAGGGAAAACCCTAGTCATCTAATAGACCACACATCTATGGGCCATAGGCCCTACAACACCTGGCTAATTTGGGGCATATAAATATCATTTGAGGTACATCACTACAAGATAAAAAAATATATTTTGAAGTAAAATGGAAAACCCCTTAGCCAATCATATTATTTCATGGTTAATGTACTCCTGGTTAATCATTGTTAATTCGAGTAATTAATTGATGTTTAATCTTGTTAACCTAGAAATTAACTAATCTTAGTTTATCATCAAAACATCAACAAAATCAACCCAGAATTGGTGGATGTTCATGTACTGGTAGACCGATTCTGGGTTGATGTTCTTGATTCCCGAAGAAAACCCAGAATCCATTGGTATTACTTTCTATATGGATCGATTGTAAGAAATAGAGGTAATAAATACTGAAAAGGCGGGGGTCTAACAACCTCACCCAATATTTTGTTTAGAAATCTGTATGGACTAACTCCAATATAATTCCGAGAGCACCAACTAATAAAGCGAGCTCAATCAAGAAATATATCTAAGAGTTATCTCTGTTTCACAATGTAATCGGCAAATCAAACAGATAGAAATCTGTGAGCCTAATTATTATGTGAAACAACTTGAACGGTACCAAAGACCAATGTTCAAGTGTCAATAAATTTATAGCAACAACCAAAGGTTGGATTATCTAATTGATTGAACTACCCACAACCTGTGATATTTCAATTATATAGAAAATATAATGTGGAAAAGAAATAACACAGACACCAGAAGTTTTGTTAACGAGGAAGCCGCAAATGCAGAAAAACCCCGGGACCTAGTCCAGATTTGAATACCACACTGTATTAAGCCGCTACAGACACTAGGCTACTCCAAGTTAACTTCGGACTGGCCCTAACCAATCTCACACTGATCAAGGTACAGTCGCGTTCCTTATGCCTCTGAATCCCAGCAGGATTCTACGCACTTGATTCCCTTAGCTGATCTCACCCACAACTAAGAGTTGCTACGACCCAAAGTCGAAGACTTGATAAACCAATCTGTCTCACACAGAAAAGTCTATTGAATAGATAAATCTGTCTCCCACAGAAATACCTAAGGTTTTTGTTCCGTCTTTTGACAAATCAAGGTGAACATGTACCAATTGATACACCCGACTTATATTCCCGAAGAACAGCCTAGTAAATCTCGAGTTAATCTTAAAAAAGACAATACTCAATCACGATAGAAAACAACAAGATCAGATCTCTCAACTACAGAAGTTGGGTCTGGCTTCACAATCCCAATGAAGTCTTTCAGTCGTTAACCTACATGGTTTTGGAAAAACCTAAGGATAAAGGATAACCGACTCTAGTCGCAACTAGTATCACACAGGAGGTGTGGGGATTAGGTTTCCCAGTTGCTAGAGTTCTCCCTTATATAGTCTTCAAACCAGGGTTTGCAATCAATGTTACCTTGGTAACAAAGCATTCAATATTCACCGTTAGATGATAACCTTGATTAGACTCAAGCTAATATCTTTCATTTGTTAGATCGAACATAGCTTGTTACACACAAATCGAGATTAAATCTCGAGTTAATCTTTTAAAAAGACAATACTCAATCACGATAGAAAACAACAAGATCAGATCTCTCAACTACGTCAATTTTATCACATATCTAAAGTTGGGTGCTTCACAATCCCAATGAAGTCTTTCTTGAGCCGTTAACCTACATGGTTTTGGAAAAAAAGTATCACACGTGTGAGGAGGTGTGGGGATTAGGTTTCCCAGTTGCTAGAGTTCTCCCTTATATAGTCTTCAAACCAGGGTTTGCAATCAATGTTACCTTGGTAACAAAGCATTCAATATTCACCGTTAGATGATAACCTAATTAGACTCAAGCTAATATCTTTCAACTGTTAGATCGAACATAGCTTGTTACACACAAATGAAAAGTGGCTTCATTTAGATATGGGTAACCGTACCTAAACATGTAAATCTTGTTGGCTCAACAATAGTTAACCGAAGTTAGCCATATGAACACCTTCATATCAACCTTATTCATCTTAACCTTAACTAGTGCAAATGACTCAAATGAAACTAGTTCTAGATTTGTTCAATTGTTTATATTCTCATAGAAGTATACAAGACACAATTGAAGCAAAATTGATTCATGAACATTATAGCCACGGTTTGCAAAAGATTGCATTCCTTAATTTATAAATGTATTAGTTCATGTACAACCGATTTTAGAACATAACCTACTCAAGTATGCAAACGGGTATGCATTCTTAAGTGGCCGGACTAAGTTTGGGTTCGCCAGTACGCGAACGTGTACGCATACCACCAAACTCAGTTGAACTCCAGAACTTGGACTTACGCCTGTATGAGAAAGGGTGCGCATACTTAGTTTCCGGACTTTCATTCACCAATCAGTACGCGTACGTGTACGCATACCATGGTTCCCGGACTTGGAATAACTTGCAACAGTTAGCATACAAGTACGCATATTGTGCTATATCCAATCATGGTTAATTTGTTCTAAACTCTCATTTCAATCATTCAAACATTCTTTGAAGACTGGAATAGCTGTCTCACACAAACTATTAGCTTCGAAGCTATTTTCAAGTGATCGAATGATCAATACGAAATATTCCGAGTCTACATCAAATGACTGTCTCACACAAATCATGTAAGATGTTACCAGGCGATTTTCACATGATCATCTTTTGACTTTCGTCAAGAATATAAGATGAACTTGGTTAAAGTGAAAGCTTACCAACACATATTTCGAGAAATATATAAGCGAGTTAAACTCAGCTCGAAATATCAAATGTCTATAATCGAAGTCTATATAGTTATACGACTTTTGTCTTAAATAGGAGATAGAGTAGATAGACTTTTGAGTGATAGATGAGTTCAAGTCTCCACATACCTTTTGTTGGTGAAGTTCCACAAGCTCAGTAGTTCTTCGTCTTCAATCGATGAACGCCATGAAGTCTAAGATCAACTACACTTTCTATCCTAATCCGAGACTTAGCTATAGGTAGAATAGAAATCAAGACTTATAGTTTTGGCAACTAAACTTGACAAACAAGCTTGAGATAACAACGCTTGCGAGTTCGACCGAGCAGTGCTCTAACAATCTCCCCCTTTGTGAATTTTAGTGACAAAACTATCAATACATATGGATTACAAAATAAATAAACTTTATAGCTTCTCATCCAAATGCTTGATCTCCTTGGTTCTTCAACATTACTCGAAATCTTCGCCACTTCCAAGTACTCCAGTGATTCTGAACGTGTTCAACTCAGCATCAGTGTTGTTGAAGATCCGTAGCCATAACAATGAGAAAACAGTAGCTCTCAATCATTGTTATACAGTGTCATAGTATTATTATACAATATTAAAGTCCAATTGCATCACAACTTTCACAACAGTACTATGGTGATATGTATCTCTCCCCCTTAGTCAATACTTCATCTCACAATGAAAACCACTCCCCCTTACATAATGATCCGTAAACCATATGTATTTGTAGTGTGAACTACACATTTATTCTCCCCCTTTTTGTCAATATAAATTGGCAAAGGTACGAAAACTAGTGGGATCATAATGAAATTCTCATAGAGACACTTCATGACTAAAAGAGAACATATCAACTTTGTTTCGATGATGTCGCATAGTCGAAACTTAGTGTATTCATCAAGGAGTTTATAAAGATACAAGAAAACTCCTACAATATTCCACAACCGCACTCCCCACAAAGATTTGGCAATTAAGTACAAGTTCAAATAAGAACTCTCACCCATAAAATGTCATTCCCGAAAGAACAACAAGAGCGACCTTTTACAAGAAAAGAAAGATTTCTTTGGACATTAACAAATAACATGAGACATGAATTTGTATCCAGGAAAACTCAATTAAATTAAAAACAAGAGAACCCATGATTAATTTAATCGTAAATGCTCAACATAAGAGAACTTACGGAGCCGCACAGTACTTACACATAGAAGTGGATTAGGGAAAGATCAATACCGCATAATATTCAAAGATTCATTCGATTTTCATCAATATTTGCATAATGATATCATAGACTTAATCTTTGTTATCAAAAGTTCATTCTATCTTCCATCAATATTTGCATAATGACATATAATAGACTTAACTTTTGACATATATGGGACAATCATAGTTCACGGACGCAAACACACATATCCCATAACATTATTTGCAATATATAAAACCAATAAAGATTAATACTGCAAAATCATCTTCCAAATCAATGATGCGTGTCGTAACCACAACAAATTAATTAAATATTTCCACTCAATTAAAAATAATATAATGGAAGTCAAGTTCGTTCCCACGAGGAGCAAGTGATCTTAGTTGTAAAAGTTGTCACGAAAGGGGGGTGTAAAAGCAAAATAAAAAAATAAACAAAGCAATTGAAATCGAAAGTTGAAAGATGAAAGCAATAAGAGAGAGAAGATCAAGGAATCCTTCTTCGTTACGAAACAATGATTAAAGTTATGTTCTTTCCTACTTGTTATTAGTCACAGATTATCACCAACCGTAGGATAGCAGTCCGCTTAGCTAACCCCAAAATCCCTAATTTCACCGAGTAACAAGTCCGCTTAGTTATCGATTCTATTCAAAAGAACCACCTTGAGGTCCGCTTATAAGATGTAATTTGAGAATGCATTAAGATTTATGAATTTAGGTTTAGTACTAGTAGTTAAACTCGGTTCGCTTGGTTCACTTTCTAGCGTTGTTTCTACACACAATTGCTCCACGGAATCCCTCCGCAAGGTCTCGTGTTTTCTACTTGTGTAAAGTGTCGAGAACGATTACGTATTCCCTAACTTATACTAGATATAGATCAATTAACAAATCAATTTAGCGTGCACTCCAAACAATCTATCAATCAATCATGAATGTCTTTAAGATCACTCCTATTAGTAAAAACAATCGATAATCATGTGAAAAACTTCAAGATAGAATTTGAAAACAAAAACTCAAATCATGTTAAGAACTAGGAATTCATCCTCAATCAATAGGAAAATTAGCTACTCATGTTTTTGAAATTCACACAAATAATAATTAATTAAAAGAAGAATTTTCAAATTCACACAAGTAATTAAAAAGAAAAATCTTAGAAAAGCAAGCAAAAACACAAGTGTTGTGTGTGTAGAGAGGTGTGTAGAAGTTGTAGAAAACTTCTCTATTTATAAGCTTCAATATTCTCCAAATCTTCTAAGGAGTAGAATCCTTTTCCTTTTGCAATTAAATTTCCAATTCCAAGCTTTTCTCAACTCTTCCACCTTCTCTTTCCAAATTTGAGTCCAATTCTCCATCCAATTCCTAGCCCAAGTCTTCACACCCATGAGAGAAGTCCATAGAAAGTTCTGGAATTTTGCTCGCCGGAAAACTGGGATTGTGGCCGGAATCCGGCCGGAATAAGTCGCCGCCGGCCATCTGAAAAGTCTGTCCGTCGAAAGAATATGCTACGGAATATTCCGTCAGTCCTCCGTTAGGACTAACGGTCAAACTAGTCAACCGTCAGTCAACAGTTAGTCAAAGGTCAAGGAGAAGGAGTGAGTCAGACTCGAGTTAGCTTCTCAACTCGCCTAATCGGGCTTACTCACCGAGTCGAACCGAGTCACCGCTTACTCTACGACTTAATCTAATTCACCACCGAATCGATCACCGAACTCGTTGGGATCGGTCATCGGGATCGCCGGATCGGTCGAGTCGACTCGCCGGAAGGACGATTTGGCCGAGTTTCGTTTATTTGAGCTTTCCGGCCAATTTCGTGCCTCTACTTCATCGGGCCTCGTGACATTCCTAAACATCCATCTAGTTTCACCATTTCAAGCTTCACTCATACCCACCGTCTGTGTCGGATGACTTCAATTCGCACCAATGTAGCATCGGGCTTCCACCCTACGAGTCACCACAACTGCAGCCTTCAAATCCACAACACCGCCAGTCCATAACACCATCAGAGCCTCCACACCAGTTGCTCACTAACCCATTCTAATCTCTTGGCTCCAATAACACCACAACCCCTGACAAGTTAGCAGCAACTTCATTTTCCCTGTAATAGAGACAGCTCTACCACCTTGAGTTTGGCTTCAACAGCAGCAATGCCTCCCTGCTTCATGCCCAAAATCCTGCTGCAATCTCCCATCACCAGCTCTTCCCTGTACCAACAGCATCACATTGCAAACCTGTGTCAATCCATTCTCTGAGCTGCTAAACCCATCTCACAACACCATCATTCTAATTTTCATCACCAAAGATCCCTTGTTGCACAACAGCATCACTAATCTTTGTCTCAGCTAACACTGACTTAACAACTGCAGCAGTATCAACAACACACATATTCGAACCCCACAGCAAACTCAAACCCAAGCTGAACCCATCTGAACTTCTTCTACAAATTTTCCTCTATCTCCTCCAATTTCTTGATTTCTCTCATATCAAAGAGAATCCAACCACAGATCCCCTTCTATTTGAGAATCCTAATTCGCCTAATTCTCCAAACCCTTAATCATTACTACCAAATAACCCTAATCACAACATCGATTCATCTCTGTGATTTGAACAACAGCAGCGAATCGCCTCTCCCTGTGTTGAATGAATCTCAACCTTTCTTATCAATCCACCACGAACCCATCTTTATAGATCGAACCCATAACAGCGCCTTTCTCTCTGCTTCTTCTATTCAGTTCTCCCTGAGCTCACAACAGCAACAAGTTCTTCCATCGCCTCCAGATCGAACTCATCTTCGATTTCTTCTGAGCTCCTGAATCTCCTATAAGAAACTTTAATTTCTCTCAATTTGAATCTCTCGATCCGACAGCAGCCATGGCTGTGTTAACTCTCAGGTGAAGAATGATTGAAGAGAGAAATAACTCTTCATCGATTTAGGTTTAAGTTTAAATGGGGCGGGTATGGATCCGGGTACAGGTATGGGTCTACGGGTTTAGGGTGTGGGTGGATTCAGACACCCACCATTAGTACACCCAAAATGTGCTATTTTCACTCCCTTCTTTTGGATAAGGGACACCTCTTTGACCTCCCCTTAACCTTGGCTGGGCTCCATATAGTATTCCCTCCTTCGTGAAATGACAATTTTACCCTTTTGCTCAAATTGAGTGATTTCTTCTTCTTTTCCTCCGTGCGACTCCAAAGTAACTACAAAACTCAAAATAAGCGTAAAATACATAATTTACAAGAAAAATAGCAAAGAAAGCATAAACTACTAGATAGTAAATTAGGTGTATTCTACACCTATCAAATTCCCCCCACACTTAGACTTTGCTAGTCCTCGAGCAAATCAAACTAAAAACTCACAAATTCAAAGCGTTCTAGCGTCACAAGCATCCAAAGAGCTATGAGGACATAGAGTTTCTGCATGCTAGTAATAAGAAGTTAGAAATACTAAAGAACATATTCTCATTCTTAAATGTTGAGTGAGAAATAACCACACCATAATGAGAGAACGCGTGTTTGAGAAACGATCAATAAGCATTTCGCCTCGACTTTCGCCTCACCAAAAGGATTTTATGATAATTGCACTCAAAAAGACGGCTTTTTTATGGTTCTCACATGTGTGCAGGTAGGAATGAAGAGAGAATTCCTGCGACACGTTGAATGGTGGGAAGGACAACTTCCGAAATTTTGAAAAACCCACATCTTTTAATATTTTGAAAACCATTTTTTCCGACGATCTCTAAGAAAGGAAATCAACCATTATTATCGAGGATGAGATTACTTACTTACCTTCACATCCGATCGCCAATTATGATAACACCACTCTCACGGCATCCAATAGAAACGTCTTCCGCTCCTCGTCTTGATCTCCTTGGTCTTCGTCTTCGGTTTCAACTATTGATGATAAACCCTCGAATTTCCTAAATCCATAACAATTTATAACTCTTGTACCTTGAAATCCTTGTCGCTTGAAACTTCCTTATAAATTTTCCTTTCCCACGGCTCATTCAATAAAAATAAAAACAAATATTTCTCTTTTTTTTTCTCTTTTTTTTCTTTTTTTTTTTTTTTTTTTTTTTTTTTTCACAACTTGTATCGTCTTGAAATCATAAACTTCAAAAATTCTCACCTTTTACTTTTCTTTGCTTTCATGAATAAGTCTTCATACTTGAATATAAAATTACCTCATTGTAGTGTAAGTCTTCAACATATATGTAAAATCCGCTCTTTGTATGTTGCTTTACTTGAATTTGAAATTTGCTCTTTTTCTCGTTCCGTTGCTTGTAAACCTTAAACTTTTTCAACTTTCCTTGTAGATTTTGATGTCGCTCCTTGTTGATGATGAGAGTGTTTCTATGGATCCGTTGTTGTCGAGAGAGAGAATGGTGCTAACTACAAATCGGACTACAAGAAGGAAGCTTTCATCCATGGACGTCACCCTCATGATTGACAAAATTAGCACTCAAGAGATCAAAGAGTAGTGCTTCTATTGGTGGGAGGTTGGGTAGCTCACCATTCTACCCGGAATTTACGTACGGTGACACACACTCAAAAGAAGCTCTTTAGTAGATGGAAGATTTCTGGTCGGTGCCTCTCATGATATGAATACGGGTAGTCTCCACTAATGATTGATCAGCAACTCTAATAACGCACTTCTCCTGCACCAAATTCGCATCACCGGCATGATTAAATCCATTATTTAACACTCTAACAAACAAGAAATCCGAATGTAGTTCTCTAAAATTTCCAAGTTCAATTATGTCGGTCAAAATCTCTATGTAATCATACCTAGAAGTATGCTAGTGACTCTAAAATCTTTAAAAGTTGGAATTTTTAAGTAAAACCCTTTTTTTTTTGTTTTTTTAAAATTTTTTAATTTTTTTGTAATTTTTGTTTTAAAACATGCTTAACCACTCCCCCACACTTAAACCTTACATTGTCCTCAATGTAATTGAATCCTCCTAGTAAAGTCAAGGTGGGAAATTTTAACATGATAAGAAACAAGAAAAAGAAATAACAAAAAGCAAAAGGATAAGAAATACAAAACCGATGGGTTGCCTCCCATTAAGCGCTTGTTTTAAAGTCGACGGCCCGACTTAGCTCTTGCGAGATTCATTAGCCCGGATCAATCTCTTTCACGGGAAAACATGATTTCACATCACTAGGGTATCGCTTTGTCTCAAAGATATTGAAGTGGATAAGTGTACCATCAAACTCCATAGTCAAGGTGCCATTTTGGACATCAATCTTTGTTCCGGTGCTTAAGAATGGTCTACCCAAAAGCAAAGGTGTAGACTTGGAAGAATTCTCATCATTCATGTCTAAGACATAGAAGTTGGCCGGAAATACAAGCTTATTAACCTGCACCAAAACATTCTCAACAATCCCTTTCGGGTAAACATTAGATCGGTTAGCAAGTTCAAGAACTACCCCGGTCTCTTTAAGAGGACCGAGATTCAAAGAATCATAAATCGAGGAAGGCATAACATTAACCGATGCTCCCAAATCTAGCAAATCTCGAGTAAACCTTGTTTTACCAATTGTGCAAGGTATATTGAAACTACCGGGGTCCTTTAATTTTGGTGGGAGTTTCTTGAGAATAAACGCCGAAGCATTTTCCCCCACACTCATGACTTCATTCCCTTTCAACCTTTTCTTCTTCATGCACATCTCCTTTAAGAACTTTGCACACCGAGGAATTTGACGAAGAGCTTCTATGAGTGGAATATTGACTTGTACTTTCTTAAAGATCTCCCAAATATCCATGTATTCCAAGTCTCTCTTTGATTTAGCAAATCGGCTAGGGAACGGAGGTGGAGTTGTGAAAGTAGGAACCGTCTCCTCGGGTTGGTTGGTTGGAGATGTTTTCTCCTTTGGTGTGGTTTCAATCCCCTCTTTCTCATCATACACCTTTTCTTGTTGATTTGGTTGCTCCACTTGTTTCCCACTCCTCAAGGTAATCGCATTAACGCTCTCTCTTGGATTAACAATTGGTTGTGAAGGAAGTTTTGTGGACGCTTGCGCTTTCAATAAGTTCACATTGGTCGCTAATTGCCCCACTTGAATTTGTAACTCCTTGATTGCCGAATCGGTCTTTTGTTGGTGTTGTTGGCTTTGTTGGAACATAGAAGTAAGACCTTGCATACCTTGCATTAACACATTGAGCTTGTCATCATTCAAAGAATCACGCTCCTTGACTTGTTGTGGTTGAAATTGTTGTTGAGGTTGAAAGCGTGATTGTTGAAAACCACCTTGTTGCTCATACGGATTAGAAACCGCCGCTTGCTTGTTTGCATAACTAAAGTTGGGGTGATCCTTCCACCTGGGATTGTAAGTATTCGAGTATGGATCGTACCTTGGCCTTTGATTCGGATATAAAGCATTCACTTGTTCGGTCTCATTATCCGGAATAATTACCGCGGCAATCCTTTGCATCATTATCTCCATGTTACTCATCCTTTGATCAAGATGTGATGACGAATCACTAACTTCATGCACTCGCCTAACCATTGGTTCATCCCTTGTGTAGAATTGTTGCGAGTTTGCCGCCATACTTTCAATCAACTCGGTAGCTTGGGCCACCGTCTTGTTCATTAATGCACCACCACCCGCGGCGTCAAGAAGAGACCTATCACTTGGGTGGAGAGCTTCATAGAAGTATTGGAGTATCATAGCATCACTAAATTGATGGTGTGGACAGCTTGCCACCAACCTCTTGTATCGCTCCCAACATTCATACAATGATTCTCCCACTTGTTGTTTCAATCCACAAATCTCCTTGCGAATTTGAGTAGCTTTGGATGCGGGAAAATATCTCTCGAGGAAAAGTTTCTTCATCCCATTCCATGTTGTGATACTTAGGAAGGCAAATAATATAACCATTCCTTAGCATTGCCCGCCAAAGAAAACGGGAAAGCTTTCAACATTGCTCCATCCGCATTAGTCTCCGGTGGAAGCATAGCCATAACTATGGTGTAGAAGTCCATAAGATGTTTGTTTGGGTCCTCATTCACCATGCCATGGAACTTTGGTAACTCTCTAATCAACCCCGGCTTGATCTCGAAGGTTGAATTAGTTTGGATACACCATTGTTGTGTATCAAGCTTGTGAGAAGCTAGGTCCTTTAGTGTACGGTCAGCCATTGTTTCTTCCTCTTTGTCCGAATCACTTGATGAAGAAGGAGGAAGTGGAGTGTTAATCGCTCGAATGAAATCCTTTAGTTGAGTGCCGGATCGAAGACGTATTGGACTCGGTCTACCCCTTTAAGCATTCACCAAAGGTATAACACCCGAAACAAGATTCTCACAAACTAAGTTAGATACGGTAAAGAATCTAACAAAGCAAGAATAAAGCAAAAAGAAAAACAACTAAAAATCGCCCGTTGCTCCCCGGCAACGGCGCCAAAATTTGATGTGTGTCGTAACCACAACAAATTAATTAAATATTTCCACTCAATTAAAAATAATATAATGGAAGTCAAGTTCGTTCCCACGAGGAGCAAGTGATCTTAGTTGTAAAAGTTGTCACGAAAGGGGGGGGGTGTAAAAAGCAAAATAAAAAAATAAACAAAGCAATTGAAATCGAAAGTTGAAAGATGAAAGCAATAAGAGAGAGAAGATCAAGGAATCCTTCTTCGTTACGAAACAATGATTAAAGTTATGTTCTTTCCTACTTGTTATTAGTCACAGATTATCACCAACCGTAGGATAGCAGGTCCGCTTAGCTAACCCCAAAATCCCTAATTTCACTGAGTAACAAGTCCGCTTAGTTATCAGATTCTATTCAAAAGAACCACCTTGAGGTCCGCTTACAAGATGTAATTCCCTTAATGCATTAAGATTTATGAATTTAGGTTTAGTACTAGTAGTTAAACTCGGTTCGCTTGGTTCACTTTCTAGCGTTGTTTCTACACACAATTGCTCCACGGAATCCCTCCGCAAGGTCTCGTGTTTTCTACTTGTGTAAAGTGTCGAGAACGATTACGTATTCCCTAACTTATACTAGATATAGATCAATTAACAAATCAATTTAGCGTGCACTCCAAACAATCTATCAATCAATCATGAATGTCTTTAAGATCACTCCTATTAGTAAAAACAATCGATAATCATGTGAAAAACTTCAAGATAGAATTTGAAAACAAAAACTCAAATCATGTTAAGAACTAGGAATTCATCCTCAATCAATAGGAAAATTAGCTACTCATGTTTTTGAAATTCACACAAATAATAATTAATTAAAAGAAGAATTTTCAAATTCACACAAGTAATTAAAAAGAAAAATCTTAGAAAAGCAAGCAAAAACACAAGTGTTGTGTGTGTAGAGAGGTGTGTAGAAGTTGTAGAAAACTTCTCTATTTATAAGCTTCAATATTCTCCAAATCTTCTAAGGAGTAGAATCCTTTTCCTTTTGCAATTAAATTTCCAATTCCAAGCTTTTCTCAACTCTTCCACCTTCTCTTTCCAAATTTGAGTCCAATTCTCCATCCAATTCCTAGCCCAAGTCTTCACACCCATGAGAGAAGTCCATAGAAAGTTCTGGGAATTTTGCTCACGGAAAATCGGGATTGTGGGAGAATCCGTAGGAATAAGTCGCCATGCGGCCATCTGAAAAGTCTGTCCGTCGAAAGAATATGCTACGGAATATTCCGTCAGTCCTCCGTTAGGACTAACGGTCAAACTAGTCAACCGTCAGTCAACAGTTAGTCAAAGGTCAAGGAGAAGGAGTGAGTCAGACTCGAGTTAGCTTCTAACTCAGCTAATCGGGCTTACTCGGTGAGTCGAACCGAGTGCTGCTTACTCGGCTGACTTAATCTAATTCAGCTCACCGGAATCGGTCACTGAACTCTGTTGGGATCGGTCATCGGGATCGCCCGGATCGGTCCGAGTCGACTCGCCAGAAGGACGATTTGGCCGAGTTTCGTTTATTTCAGAGCTTTCCCGGCCAATTTCAGGCCTCTACTTCATCAGTTCCTGTGACATTCCTAAACATCCATCTAGTTTCACCATTTCAAGCTTCAGCTCATACCCAATTGCTGCTTCAGATGACTTCAATTCAGTACCAATGTAGCATCAGGCTTCCACCCTCTGAGTCACCACAATGCAGCCTTCAAATCCACTACACCGCCATTCCATAACACCATCGAGCCTCCACACCGTTGCTCACTAACCCATTCTAATCTCTTGACTCCAATAACACCACAACCCCTGACAAGTTAGCAGCAACTTCATTTTCCCGGTAATAGAGACAGCTCTACCACCTGGAGTTTGGCTTCAACAGCAACAGCAATGCCCTCCCGCTTCATGCCCAAAATCCCGCTCGCAATCTCCCATCACCAGCTCTTCCCTGTACCAACAGCATCACATTGCAAACCTGTGTCAATCCATTCTCTGAGCTGCTAAACCCATCTCACAACACCATCATTCTAATTTTCATCACCAAAGATCCCTTGTTGCACAACAACATCACTAATCTTTGTCTCAGCTAACACTGACTTAACAACTGCAGCAGTATCAACAACACACATATTCGAACCCCACAGCAAACTCAAACCCAAGCTGAACCCATCTGAACTTCTTCTACAGCTGCTCCTCTATCTCCTCCAATTTCTTGATTTCTCTCATATCAGCAGAATCCAACCACAGATCCCCTTCTATTTGAGAATCCTAATTCGCCTAATTCTCCAAACCCTTAATCATTACTACCAGCGAACCCTAATCACAACATCAGATTCATCTCTGTGATTTGAACAACAGCAGCGAATCGCCTCTCCCTGTGTTGAATGAATCTCAACCTTTCTTATCAATCCACCACGAACCCATCTTTATAGATCGAACCCATAACAGCGCCTTTCTCTCTGCTTCTTCTATTCAGTTCTCCCTGAGCTCACAACAGCAACAAGTTCTTCCATCGCCTCCAGATCGAACTCATCTTCGATTTCTTCTGAGCTCCTGAATCTCCTATAAGAAACTTTAATTTCTCTCAATTTGAATCTCTCGATCCGACAAAGCCATGACCATGGCTGTGTTAACTCTCAGGTGAAGAATGATTGAAGAGAGAAATAACTCTTCATCGATTTAGGTTTAAGTTTAAATGGGGCAGGTATGGATTGGCATGTGTATGGGTCTACGGGTTTAGGGTGTGGGTGGATTCAGACACCCACCATTAGTACACCCAAAATGTGCTATTTTCACTCCCTTCTTTTGGATAAGGGACACCTCTTTGACCTCCCCTTAACCTTGGCTGGGCTCCATATAGTATTCCCTCCTTCGTGAAATGACAATTTTACCCTTTTGCTCAAATTGAGTGATTTCTTCTTCTTTTCCTCCGTGCGACTCCAAAGTAACTACAAAACTCAAAATAAGCGTAAAATACATAATTTACAAGAAAAATAGCAAAGAAAGCATAAACTACTAGATAGTAAATTAGGTGTATTCTACACCTATCAATCAACTTTAGAATTTAAATAAATAAATCTAAAAACATTGCAAGATGAAAATAGTTGGCAATAGCTATGTGTACTCACAATAATGGCTATTCCAAACCCTAGTTATCCTTCTTAAAACACAATAATAAATTCTCATAAGAAGTTTCCTAGACATTAAGACCTTTGAAGAATTCTTTATCGTCCCCGAAATCCTTGTCATCAACAACCATTGGAACATAAGGTTCATGAAGAAAGGAGTCAATTTCAACAAACCTCCTTGACGGTTGTCGTACCAGGGCCTTCTGAATTTCAGGAGTCCTAAAAACAATAGCCTTTATTTGCTGCATCTCCTTTCTTATTTCCTTCAACTCTTCAAGAACACCAGTAAATTTCTGAATATTTGAAGGGACAACTCTTGGTTTCTTCACATTCCTTCGTTTTCTTTCACTACACCATTTTTAGTGTTTAGTAACATGCTGCTTTAGTTGCAAAGAGGGGTTGCAACAGTTTGAATCTGTTACAAAAGTTGATGTTATAATTTTTCGCAATGGCTCATAAGCAGTTGCGAATTTTCGGTTGCAACAGTTTGAAACTGTTGCAATGTGAGTTTGTCGCAATAGTTTGAAACAATTGCGAAATTAGATGGTCGCAACAGCTTTAAACAGTTGCGAAACTGGAATTTCGTAACATCTCGTCACAGTTGCGAATTTTTTGCAACATCAAAAAAAAATAGTGGTTTTGAACTGGTCAAATCAAGTCAAAATAAGGTTTTGGACCGGTCAAAACCACTATTTATTTACTTTGTAATCAGGTTTTAATTCTTCAGTTCCCTTGTTCATTTGGAAATCATTCCCCTGCAACAATTTCAGGCAGAATTACAGTGAAATTCTTCAGCTCTTAGGCAAAAAAATTCAAAGCATATACCCATAAGTTTCTAAGAGACATAACTTTGGCAATACATAGTCATTTCATACATTGAATTATAAACACCAACCATCATTGAACTTAGGCAGCTCATGAAATCATAAACTAAAGACTTATTTTGTATACTTCTGAAAAGAACTACTTAGGTAATACATATAGATTTCTTAAGTTCCAATCTGTAGCTAGAAATATTTCTTAAGTTCCTAGGACATACAAATTCTGTGCGTAGTATCAAATTCCTAAGTTTTCAGAATATATAAATTATGCAGTTGCAGTTGTAATGTGAAGTGTAATAGCAATAGTAGATACAATCTTAAAGGCACAAGACTGGATAATCTTAAAGGCACAAGACTGGAGACAAGCTCAACACTCACTACCTACGTGCTCAAACAAGTATAGCTTCTTGTTGCTTCATAACCAGCCTTATAAATAGTCGCACTTACTGCTCATATCTGCGACATGCAAAACCCATGTACACCATGAGAGTATCCTTTGTCAAAAAGAATTGTAACAGTACTACAGGGAAACAAATAACAGTTTTTATTGATACTTAAACTAAAAAAGGTTAGCTAAAAAGATTAGTGGTAAAGAAATTTTTTTCTCACTTTTAAGTGATTTCAGAACTCGAGGACTACTGTTTTTCTTCTATGTATCTAAGTTTAATAGATATGAAAAAGGTTAACTAAAACGAAAGCTAGCGCAAATTATTTGTTTGTCTGTTTCAGAGTAGTTTCGGAAACGCACATACCTATTTAGCCAAACCAATTGCTTTTAGGATGATAAGGTTCCTTCATTAGTTGTATCCCACTCTTCTTCAGCTTCATTTCTGTTGACAAGAATAGCGCCATCTGTAGAATCAACATCGACATCAACAGCCTATTCTTCTTGGGTTCCATGCTCTTCATGTTCTTCTCAGTTATCTTGTACCTACTGGGACAAAAAGTGAAACAAATAAACATCAAGTTCCCATCACGGAAGATAAGAACAATAAAAGGGAGCATTTTACATAGAAATAAAGAAAGTGCCTGGATGGATTAATACCGTTTGAGAATTTTGCATGCGATAAGTCTTGCGGATGCACCCGGAAGCCTTTTGCCAACTTCTATCTAGTTCACTAACCTGTTTATCAAATAGATTTTGACTTCTCAAATAAGAATAACAACAGTCCAATATCAAACGAGCGAGGAAACTTCATTTAAAGCAAAAAATCACTACTACTTACCAGAGTCTCTGCAAACTCTTCAACTTTTCCGAAATATTCCATTCTCATGAAGTCAGCACCAAGCAAGGTGATAAAAACACTAACTGAAGCAAGCAAATGCCACTTCTATCGGTTAGACAAACTTCACAAAAGCCTGCAATAAACATATGGATTCATGATATACACCCAGACAACTAAATACCATTGGATTCAGAAGCAATTTGTGGGTAAAATCTAGTTAAAGCTCGGAATCAGAAGCAAATACCATCGGATTCAGAACCCTGCGCATGCTTGTAGGGAAGAGAATTAATCAAATAATGTTAAGTAAAACTAAAAAAATGCATTTGTACAAACACAAGAATGCGATTAGTACTAATTTCTACAGTTACTAATTGTTTCCGATATTTATTTCCTTAAGTCTCTCATGAACAGCCAGATGAAATGAGAAGAAAGCAAGATCAGGGGATGATTTACACATTTTAAGTTTATTTCCTTAAGACTCTCATGGAACAAATAAGCTTGGATGACCTTCAAAACATAGACGAAAAACATAGAGATAAAATTTAAGACTAAAATAAAATGAATCAGTTTTAAGTTTAAAATGACAACATCTGATCATCTCCCATTTTCAATTGCCACAGGCAACAACACTATTATGTTAAAAGAGAGATCAATCCACCCTCCCAATATGGACAAATAATTTTCAGTACCTTCTCCTGAATCCGAATTTTTAAAACGAATTAAAACAAGTTTTCCTTAATCAATTAGCACAACATCTACTTACTGTGATGAAAGAGATCAACCCTCCCAAAGGGTTATTTTCTGAAAAACTTACAACATTTTGGTTAAAGAAACGCCTTTAAAACGTTCACCAAATAATTTAATTTGGATAAGGGGATTATAAGCAGGAGCAGAAAACTAACCCTATCAACCCTGATATGAATCAGGTAAACCAAAAAGAGTGAGAATAAATTTCACTCCAAAAGACATTAGAAATTATCGGACATAGATTTGATCCCAAATAAACAAGATATATCAGTCAATCCAAAAGATAAATCAATACCAAACAGACCATGTCCACATTGTCAACAACATTTAGAAGATTTCAAGGATCCCCCCAAATCAAATCAATATATCCTAAATCCTATATAAATTTTAGAAATCAACATTCTTTTACAAACCAAAAAGAAACATTTCCAAGCAACTTTGAAGCAAGTTTCAGAAATAACACATATCAATTATGTCTAATCTAATAAGGTTTATAGAGAATGCTCCAACTCCAAGAGAATAAGAACCTGGATCTAAACAAAAAAATAAAAACCAGAGGAGAATATTCTTCCAAAAAAATGATTGAATCTCAAAAGGTTTGCTATTTTCTCCTACACATCCTAGACTATTTTTATGACATGCTACATAATAACTCTTACAACATTAGGATTAACTTTATAAATAATTATGGCATACACCTAAAATTTTCATATAGAAAGACAAAAACTAGAAGTCTGCTGAAATATGGAAAAATTCACCTTGTTTGGGGGAAAACATGACAAAGAAGACTAAATCAACGCTAACAGGGTCAGTCAAAATGCAAATTTCATTTTGGGATCTTAATTGCGATGTTACGCATCAACAATGTAATGCATTAGAGTACTTACAACAACTCATTTTTGAGGAAAACAACAGGTTTAGGGTCCCTCATAGTAGCTGAGTATGAAGCTAGCACCTTCAAGGCAGGACAAGAACTAGCTACATAAACCACGGGCGAACAAAAGTTAAAACAATAGTTGTAACTACGGAACGATATACAAGATTCCATCTTACTAACACATGTTAGTACAACTTGAGGAAGCATTACAAAATCAATCAAAAAAACATCAGTACAACCAATAGATTTGAGATACAAGACATTAAGTGGGATTTTCAGGTATATATATATATCCAGTAAAAGAATGACAAAATACATTAAATCTGATTTGAGATACAAGACATTAGAGTTTCAGTTCCTTCGATATGAAACTACTAGCCAACCAAACATAACCCACAAACATATAGAGATTGTAACAAGAGTTTTCAACACCATGGTAGCCAAGTGGATGATGGTAAAAATAATAACGACAAAGAAATCTTATGTGATGATAATTGAGACCAACCAGGGAACATACAAAATTGATAATGCATCATTTAAATACAGGAGTTTGATCAAAATGGAGAAGATGACCACAAAAATATCAGGAATCATCAAGATTTGAAGGAGAAGTAGTGTTACGATATTAAACCAAAAGATCTTATATCCGACGGATGTTGCTCAGAAACCTGTTGAAAAAGAATTCAAAAAACATTAATTTCTACCTTGAAATCAGAAAGAGAAACATGAAAAATTAGCTTTGAAAACCCTAACTTCACTTATTGATGTTGATTCGTGGAACCTACGTAACGAAGAAGGAAAAATTAGAGAAAAAATCATTCAAATGAGAAGAAGATGAAGTTTTCAATTTGGTCATGACAAAATCTAGGGTTTTCTATAGAGATTTAAGTTTAGGGATTCTATGAAATCATAATAGCACTGCTTTCTCCCTCTCTCTGTATTCTACATCTGACATTTGAAGAAAAAAATCCGAATTACTCTAATTTCCCTCATTAGGTCAAAAAAATTGTAATTTGTAAATGATTTGTAATCAAATTAATCCAGATAATAACTTGGTGAACATGACTCTGAACTAAAATTGGAAATCGGGTTAAAGATTTTGAGTGGAAAAAATCAAAAGGAGAAGAAAAAAAATCTGAATCTAGGGTTTACTTTGTAGAAGTAAAATAAAAAAGTAGAAGAAATAGTTCATTGCTGGTAGTGACGATAACTTTCTTCCACAACAATAAGGGTTTGGTTTTGATGTTCATGATAACAATGGTGTTGGTAGTACAAAGAGGGAAAATTTACAGGGAGACGAGAGATAAGAGAAGAAAATGAGATAGAAAATGAGAGGTTGTTCGATGATAAAAATAGATAGGGAACCGAGTAAGCTTTCTCAAGGATCTGAATGAGCTGAATAATGAGTCAGATAGAAAGTGTAGTCAGCCACACTCACTTTTCGCACGCGTACAACTCAATTCAGTTGCGAATCGCAACAAGGTCAAACAGTTGCGAGTTTTGTAACTGTCCTAAGCTGTTGCAAAATTTTTGCAACTGTAATTCGCAACAGAGGCTAAGTTGTTGCGAAATCTAGTTACTAATCCTTGAATTTGGTGTAGTGTTTTCAAGGAAGAGGATACATGAGATTTATCTTTTTCCTTCATGATTGATGGCTTAACAATCATATTAACCTCTTTTCCATCAGAAGTCATAGTGCTTGGAGTCTACATACCAATATGGTTTGTGAGAGAAATTCTCAAGGCATGATCTACAAGCAAACTTGTGATAAAAAGAGTTTTTAAGGAAGGAAAAAGGAATATTGGGTTACAGAACATATACAGAGTAGGATTCACGTACGACCAATTCATAGCCCTAAAGAAGGTAGAACTGTCGATTTTAACCCCTTTTTAATGAAAAAGGAATTTATTTTCAATACCAATTTATGATATGAAAAGATCAAAAGAATTCCAAAACAGCTAACCAAAAAGAAATCTTTTCCTAAAGCCTGAACTGTGCAACCTCTTGTCTCTTTAAAATCAGGCACATGAGACAAGATGCACTTTCAACACAATTAAGCTGTGTTGGGGTGAACAATAATATGTCCACCATATACTTCTTATACGAAATTCTTAATACCCTTTTCCACAGAATGTTTAGATCTTGTACTTTTCCGCAGAGTTCTAATTAGTTCTTTAGAAATTAACTTTTTCGGAGAGGAATTGAGTTTTTTACTCACCTCATGTGAATTAGGCTTCTGAACAAGTTTGAGCTTGTTTGCTAATCGTTTTACTCTCCATTGAAGTTTATTGAGATATCTTATTTTATGTTTATACTTGTAACACTTAGAGAGTTCATGACCCGCAAAAGTACAATAAGAACATGTCAATGTGGAGGACGGTTCAGATATCGGGGCTGAGCAGGCTGCTAGACAAAATGTGGTACCTGAAATATTAGAAAAAGAATTTCCAGTAGGAAGAGAGAAATCCATTTTATCCTCCAAAATAGTTGAAGAAGTTTCTCCAGGAAAAATATCCAGATTGATGTGAGTATTGCTACACTTATCAAAATCAATATTTTCAGCAAGTAGTGCAACACTTGATTTTTTATCTTCATTGGAATCATATTGATCAAACATTTCATCAAGAGTTGCAGCAAGACCTTTGTTCCCATTGTAATTTCTACGATTTGGACACTCATTGGTAAAATGACCAAAACCTTTACACTTGAAGCACTGAGGCATATCCGCATCATCAGTATCGACTGTATCCCTGTTTTTAGGAGGAGCACCATCGTGAGGTTTAACTGATGATCTAGACTTATCTCTGACAAACCGTTTACTTCTCTTCAAAAGAAGATCTCTAAACTGTCTTGTGATCAGAGAGACTAAGTTATCGAGATCTTCATCTGACGAATCAGTCTCAACAGGATCATCTACAGAGTTGCCAACACATTTACTTTTGTCAAGTAATTTTGTGTTCTTTTGTACTTTGAAAGCAATATCCCTTCCAGATTTTGATATATGCTCATGATCAAAGATCTTTAACTTTCCAACCAAAGTATTTCTGGATAGAGTATTGAGGTTATTTCCTTCAACGATAGCAGTTTCTTAGAATCGTATTTGGATGGTAACGATCTGAGAATTTTCATCACAATGTCCCTTTCAGGAATAGTCTTACCCAATGCAAAGATGCATTAACAATTTCATACACTTTGTGATTAAACTCATCAAATGAATCTTCATCAGCCATATGAAGGTTTTCCCAGTCAGAATTTAGGTTTTGAAGCCTAGATTCCTTTTCAGAGGTATTCCATTCGAATACAATTTCTAAGATATCCCACGCATCTTTAGACCGAGTGCACATAGACACATGGTACTGAAGATCTGGGGTAATGGCATGAATGATAGCATTTGAACCGTCAGAATTTTGCTTTGCAGCGAGAATCTCGTTAGGTTCGTATCTACCAATATCCTTTGCAATAGAGACACCGTTTATTATAACCATTGGAGGATCGTAGCCATTAACAACATATACCCATGATTGAAAATCATGCGCTTGAATAAAGGCACGCATAGATATTATCCACCATAAGTAATTTGAGCCATCAAAGACTGGTGGTATGTTTACTGAGATAGCAATTATGTCCATAAAGTCAGATCGCTACAAACACAGACTTATAAGGTCTTAAACGTGTTTGCCTGCTCTGATACCAATTGAAAAAACGGGGGTCTAACAACCTCACCCAATATTTCGTTTTAGCAATATTTATGGATTAACTCCAATATAATTCAGAGAGCACCAACTAATAAAGCGGGCTCAATCAAGAAATATATCTAAGAGTTATATCTTTATTTTACAATGTAATCAGAAAATCAAACATATAGAAATCCGTGAGCCTGATTATTGGGTGAAACAACTTGAACGGTACCAAAGACCAATGTTCAAGTGTCAATCAATTTATATCAACAACCAAAGGTTGGATTATCTAATTAATTGAACTACGCACAACCTGTGATATTTCAATTATATAGAAAATATAATGCGGAAAAGAAATAACACATACACCATAAGTTTTGTTAACGAGGAAACCGCAAATACAGAAAAACCCCGGGACCTAGTCCAGATTTGAACACCACACTGTACTAAGACGCTACAGACACTATCCTACTCCAAGTTAACTTCGGAATGGAATGTAGTTGAGCCCTAACCAATCTCACACTGATCAAGGTACAGTCGTGTTTCTTACTCCTCTGAATCCCAGCAGGATTCTAAGCACTTGATTCCCTTAGCTGATCTCACCCACAACTAAGATTTGCTACAACCCAAAGTTGAAGACTTGATAAACCAATCTGTCTCACACAGAAAAGTCTATTGAATAGATAAATTGTCTCCCACAGAAATACTTAAGGGTTTTGTTCCGTCTTTTGATAAAATCAAGGTGAACATGAACCAATTGATACACCGGACTTATAATATCAATCACCTCACAATAATCTATGGTAGAGAAACAAGATATTGTGGAATCACAAACGATGAGACGAAGATGTTTGTGAGTACTTTTTATCTTGCATAGGAGATTAAATCTCGAGTTAATATTAAAGAAGATAGTACTCAATCACGATAGAAAAAAGCAAGATAAGATCACGCAACTACAGAAAATAGTTGGGTCCGGCTTCACAATCCCAATGAATTCTTTCAGTCGTTAACGAAGTAGGAATGGCTCAAAGTTGCAAGTTTGGGGTACAATGTGCTTGGGAAAGAGGCTGTCCTTATATAGGTGAGATTTAACGGCTAGTTTTTTTTTTTTAAATCAATTCAAACAATCGACTTATAAATATATTCACAAGACTGATTTTCGCCTTCCAAAATCATATAAAATCTGCCTTGCAACATCTGTTCATAAGGAATCCAATGTACTTGTCAAAAAAACATATATGAAAAGTTGCACTTTTATTACAAGAATCAGATTATACGTGTTACCACATAAACCACTTCTTGTAGGTAGTCAAAATTCTGGATTTTTTAGTTTCTCGGGATCAGTCTTTAACTATGTCGATATAAACCGATTTTGAACCCTTGCAAAACAAGGGAATGAAATTTTCATAACTATATAATAAACAGGAAAGACTGTATCTGAAAATTTTAACCCTGGAGAAAAGCCATAATCGGTTTTTTGGAAGGTAAACGTAAACCTATTATGGCTGAAAAATTGCCAAAATCCTACAATTTTTTTCCCAAATTGTAGTTCTTTTGTCCCGTCTTAGGCAACACTACAATTTTAAAACCAACCATATTCGTTCATTCATAAACTAACGAACATAACCTAACGTAATTCGACCATAAGTTCTGTTAGATCACTGCTCGGTCGAACTCGCAAGCGTTGCTATCTCAAGCTTGTTTGTCAAGTTTAGTTGTCAAAACTATAAGTCTCAATTTCTAGTCAACTTATAACTATGTCTCGGATTAGGATAGAATGTGTAGTTGAGCTTTAGACTTCACGTCGTTCATCGATTGAAGACGAAGAACTACTAAGGGGAGCTTGTGTAACTTCATCAACAAAAGGTATGTGAAGACTTGAACTCATCTATCACTCAGAAGTCTATTCTATTCTATCTCCTATTGAGACAAAAGTCGTATAGCTATATAGACTTTACATTATACACATTTGATATTTCAAGCTGAGTCTAACTCGCTTATATCTTTCTCGAAATATGTGTTGGAAAGATTTTTGCTTTAATTACGTTCATCATTATTCTTGACGAAATTTAAAAGATGATCATGTGAAAATCACCTGGTAACATCTTACATGATTTGTGTGAGACAATCATTTGATGTAGACTCGGAATGTTTCGTATTGATCATTCGATCACTTCAAAATTGCTCATAAGCTAATAGTTTGTGTGAGACAGCTATTGTCGTCTTCTAAGAATGTTTCAATGATTTAAATGAGATTTTAGAACAATTAACCATTGTCTGGATATAGCACAGTATGCATACCCGTATGCAAACTGTAGTAAGAATGATTCAGGTCCGGGAACCAAGTATGCATACCCGTATGCGAACGATTTTTACTGTCAAAGTCCGGGAACTAAGTTTGCGTACCCGTTTGCAAACTTATTCACCTGAGTTATTCGGAACAATAGTATGCGTACCCGTTTGCGAACTGTCGGAAAGGTTCAAGTTGGAACTTAAGTTTGCGTACCCGTTTCAAACTTATGAGGTTAAGTTCTAAAATCGGCTAAGTATGATTTCATACTCATGAAAAAATACATTTATAAATTAAGGAATGCAATCTTTGCAAACCGTGGCTAAAATGTTCATGAAGTGATTCTTTTGAATCAATCCGATTTTGCTTCAATTGTGTCTTGTATACTTCTATGAGAATATAAACAATTGAACAACTCTATGAGTAACACAATTAGATTCATTTGATTATCATTTGATCTAGAAGTGTTAAGATGAACATGTTATTGAGCCAACTCAATATACACGTTTAGGTACGGTTACCTATATCTAAATGAAAGTATATTTCATTTGTGTGTAACAAGCTAAGACCATCTAACGGTGGAAAGGTATTAGCTTGAATCTTAAATCAGGTTTCATCCAACGGTGAATATTGATTGCTTTGTTCCAAAGTTATCAAACCATGATTTGAAGACTATATAAGGGAGAACTATAGCAATTGGGAAACCTAATCCCCACACCTCCTGTGTGATACTAGTTGCGACTAGAGTCGATTCTCCTTTAACCTAGGTTTTTCCTAAAACCATTATAAGTTAACGACTTAAAGACTTCATTGGGATTCTGAATCCATACCCAACTATTTTCTCTGTAGTTGCATGTTCTGATCTTTCTTGTTCTATCATATTGAGTACTATCTTCTCTAAGATTTGCTCGAGATTTATCTCCGATTGGTAAGATATAAAAATTAATCACAAAGCTCTTCGTCTCATTCATTGTGATTCCACAATAACTTGTTCTACTACCATATAGTTAAGTTATTGTGGGGTGATTGATATTTTTAGGTTGTTCTTCGGGAATATAAGACTGGATTATCAATTGGTTCCTGTTCACCTTGATTTATCAAAATACGGAACAAAAACTTCGTAGGTATTCTGTGGAAGACAAATTTATCTATCAGTATAGAGTTTTCTAGTGGGAGACAGATTTGTTTATAAAGTCTTCGACTTTGGGTCGTAGCAACTTTTAGTTGTGGGTGAGATCATCTAAGGGAATCAAGTGCGTAGAGTCCTGCTGAGATTCAGAGACGTAAGGAACGCGACTGTACCTTAATCAGTGTGAGATTGGTTAGGGCTCAACTACATTCCAGTCCGAATTTAACTTGTAGTAGGCTAGAGTCTGTTGCGGCTTAATACAGTGTGGTGTTCAAATTTGGACTAGGTCCCGGGGTTTTTCTGCATTTGCGGTTTCCTCGTTAACAAAACTTATGGTGTCTGTGTTATTTTTTTTCCGCATTATATTTGTTTATATAATTGAAATATCATAGGTTGTGCATAGTTCAATCAATTAGTAAATCCAACCTTTGGTTGTTGATTGAAATTGATTGACACTTGAACATTGGTCTTTGGTACCGTTCAAGTTGTTTCTCATAATAATCAGGCTCACGGATTTCTATCTGTTTGATTTGTTGATTACATTGAGAAACAGAGATATAACTCTTGGATATATTTTCCCTTATTGAGTCTGACTGTCTATTTGATTCTCTTAGAATTATATTGGAGTTAGTCCATACAGATTGCCTAAACGAAATATTGGGTGTGGTTGTTAGACCCCCGCTTTTTCAATTGGTATCAGAGCAGGCAAACATGTTAAAGACCTCATAAGTTTGTGTTTGTAGCAATCTGACTCTATGGACAGTAGTGCTATCTTTGACAAACGCATCACCAGAGACAAAAGTTCAGTTTCTATGAAATCTATTAAAGAGAAAGACTTGTCGATCTCGCATATAGATGAACGTTATTTTCCTACGAAACAGACAAGTATTGATATGTGTTACCCTGATTATCTTACTGACGAGTCTGACTCTGAAGTATAAAGGGAAGCAACCCAAGAGAGTGCAACAATTCTAAAACTTGTTAGAATCCAGAAAGTTGAAATCAATAGGCTGAAACACATGGTCAATACGATGATTGGTATGATAAAAGATCGTGATTCCCAATTAAGGGTTCTTCGTGAGGAAAATGTTGTCGTTTGTTCATCTCGAATCTTACTCGAGGCTAAACTCAAGGAAGATGCCCTGGAAATAGAACATCCATTGAGTAATCTCTTTCTCTTTATTCAATGTAAAGGATATTCTATGGAGTCCACTATACCAATCACTTCTGATTCAACAACAATGATGGAAAATATGACTACTTGTAATCATGTTTCTTTGTTGAAACCTGTTTCAGAAGCTAAACTGCAAACCCTTCCACTTGCTAAAGATGTGGTTACTTCTTCCACTAATCAAGGAATTACCACATCTCATGGAAGGAAAAAATCTTCTAATGATGTTACTAATGCTACACACTCTAATCACTCCAGTGATCAGAAATTATGTCTTTTTTGTGATTCAAAAGGACATGTTCAACGGAAGAGCAAACTGAAGTTGAATGAAAATTATTTTGGTCAACTCCAACATACCTTAGATTTATTACTCAAAGGTGTAACTGACATTCGGATGTCTAAACCTATTGGTTTTAGTTCTCACCCCGTGAATTCTTCCAGGAAAGTCAGTTCAATATGCTCATCGAACGTTCGAATAAATTGCATCATTAATACAAATCGGTCAAGGAGATTTCAAAAAGGTCCCTCTCAACCTAAAGTGAAGAATGATGTTCAAGATGTGAGAAAGGTAACAGTGGGTGAAAACAACAATGGATCTATGAAGGACAACCTTAATATGATAGTCGAAGGATACAAGGATCTTATCAACTGGCTGTCAAAATGCTCTAAACAAACTTCTTCTGGTAAGGATTCAACTTAGTCTCATACATTAATGATAATAAGTTTTATGATACATTTTCACATCAAAATGGGTTTCCTCCAAAAATTAAAAGGAAAAAGAGGATTAACCATGAACAATATTCATTTGATGATCATAAAGCTCATACTTGTGATATTTAATCACAAGGGTTGAATTCTTACTCATGAAAAAATCATGTTGAGTAAGTTATGCTAATAATCAGGTATACTTATTGGTTAAATGTTTTCTGATTAGTTGAGCTACTTTCTTATCGTTCATAGCTAAACTATTGTTTGCAGATAGCTTTGCCTAAGTATTGTTTTGTTTCGAGAATCTTTCTTATTTTTGAAAAAGTTTTTGTTACAATTGAGTTGTCTGCTACTCTTGTGCTCTAAATTTTCCTCTTGTGAGAATATGAAATTTATTGAGCCAAAAAATTGTGAAAGTAAATTTTCACGTAGCAAACATTTTGATGTATTCTTTTTACCTTTTAAAGAGGTATGTTACATTTGTTTTAAGTGTTGTTTTGGGGACCATATTGGTTTTCGTATGGGTATCCACATTGACTTGTCACGAACCAGTTTTTAGAAACCCTAAAGTTTTCCCTAAGAAACCATTTAAATACCATTCCTATTGAGTCACGCACGCGTACTCTAGGTTATTTTCTATTTGTCAAGAATGTCATCACCTTCTCGTACTTGTGATTTTCCAAAAGGTTTTCTTGATAAAGGTATTGGTTTCGAGTCCAAAGGGAAGAAGAAAAGAACCTTAGTAGATGTTGATGATATCAAATATCAAAATCCTGAAGATTATGATGATGTCTCATGCTACTATGCATATACTCATCAAGATGTAGAGCATGAGGATATGGTTTCTGCTGAAGTGGTTCAAGATTTTCTTAAATACTTTGAGGAAGCAAAACTGCAACTCGCTGATACTATGAAAGATCTTGATGTGTTACGAACTGAGTTGAAAAATGTTAACTCTGACCTTGTTCTCATGAAGACACATGTTAAATATCTTCTCAATGAGGATATCTTCTTTGAAGAACCAGTGGATGTTGTCAATCACAAGCTCAAAGGACTCAAGATTCGTGAGGGTTCCGGAAGTGCTCTTTGATTTCAGTTCCTGATCGGTTTTGTTGGTTTAGAAGTCTTTTGTTTTTAGCTTGTTGATTTTTTTTTATTATGTCTAGGAAACTTCTTATGAGAATTTATTCTTGTGTTTCAAGAAGGATAACTAGGGTTTGGAATAGCAATTATTGTGATTACACATAGATATTGCCAACGATTTTCATCTTGCAATGTTTTAGATTTATTTATTTAAATTCTAAGTTATTTGGAAGATGATTTTTGCAGTATTAATCTTTATTAGTTTCATATATTGCAAATAATGTTATGGGATATGTGTGTTTACGTCTGTAACACCCCGTTTTTCGGGCCCGGATCCTGCCCGAAAACCCGAAGTGCTACTTGGATACCATAGCCGAAGCCCGGCTACTAAGCCCAAGCTCTTTAAGTAATTCATTTGGGCTAATTTAATTTATGCTCAAATTAATATTTTTATCGCATAGAAAAATTATTTAGGAAAATCTAACCGTTGATTTAGCCTAATTTTAAAGCCACCGGAAACAAAACACATTTTGGTTCACAAATAAAAATATCAATACCGTTCATGTTTTATGATTTAATTAATAAGTAGCTATTACAACACCAAATTGTAAAACTGAAAATGAATTGATAATTTAAAATGAAGATCAGTCAACTAAACATCATACAATATTTTTACAGCATTCAAACTAAGATTAATTACACCTTAAAATAGAATTTTAGGCATAAATGATAACTTTAGACATCTATAATCATTCTCTAGGCTCCAAGTTGATCAACTCCCTTGTCACGCATCAAATCTGGAATTTTTGTCATAAAACGACGTGAGTTGTGACACCCAGTAGGCAAAGAAGCAACAAAACATTTTAAACAACATTTTTCAATTCCTTTCAAAAAAAAACAACTAGCATGATTAACAACACCGCAAACACATGGAAACACCTCATCCATAAACAACAATAAATTCAATCAATCCGCTCGCCCCAGGGAGCCCCACGTGGGTTTAGGGAAACAAAACCGTTCCCAAGGATATCTCGTATCCCATCAAAGTTGTTTTTAAGAATCACAATCTATGGACCGCAGCCCAACATTCATAATCATACTCACAACATCGATTATCATTCATATATTAATGAAAACTTGCAAAATAAATTTAACTAAAAGAAACTTAAATAAAAAGAAGATTTTTGATTGTGTTGCGCCTACCTCAAATGCTAGCAATACGAACATGAATCCGAAATCTCCAAACCAACCGGTGCTAAATAATCCCCAACTATCCTAAATGATTTATGTGATATACCAAAAAAGGATCTTAAAGCCTATTGTATTTATCTTTTTTTTTGTACTCTAACCTAAACACCGAACATAAGAAATTATCTTCTTAATTAACTGACTAAAGAAAATCCTCTTGATATATATAGTCAATATTCATTAAAACCTAACAATTATCGACCAATGGTGTCACGACATTTGGCACTAAAACTGTAATCCTAATCTAATTCTTACGAAAACTCGATCCAAATTAAAGAGTCAAACTATTTACGCCCACAAAAATTTCGTTAACAAAATGCGAACCAGGTTCACACTAAGAATTTCCCATGAATTAATAGCCCTATTAAATAAAGACACGTGGCAAGAATATAAAATCTGCCCATTCCCTTATTCGGTCCAGCTTGACTACGAGAGACCAGCTCCTCATGTTTTCCTTTCTCTAAGGTAAGTACTTAATTTTATAATATTCATGTCAACAACCAATTGCAAGTTGACAAGTGTCCGAACTTGATAAGTAACAAGAATTTTTCCAAAACTAATTGATTTTAGTTTTTATTTTTTTTTATTTTCAAGTGACCCTATGGGGTTGAATTACTTATGCAATTTATGGTCAAATCTTATTTTCTTAATTGATGCTAAACATGCCTATTTAAGCTAAATATTCATAAATATAAAAATTATCAAGATATCTAATTAATATTCTTACCAAGAATAATCAAATAATATTTATCATAAATAATTTCATAAAATGCATAAAGAGGTTTGCAAAGAGAAAATCCAAATCAAGATAGTAAATTACCAAAATACCCTTTATTAGTAAAAGACAAAAATGCCCTTAAAATTGGGATGGATATTACAACGTCTGTGAACTATGATTGTCCCATATATGTCAAAAGTTAAGTCTATTATGTCATTATGCAAATATTGATAAAAGATATAATGAACTTTTGAATATTCCGCAATATTGATCTTTCCCTGATCCACTTCTATGTGAAAGTATTTTATGGCTCCATAAGTTTTCTTATGTTGAGCATTTCCGATTAAGGTTCCTTTGTGGTTAATTTAATTGAGTTTACTGGATATAAATTCACGTTTCATGTGATTTGTTAATGTCCGAAGAAATCCTTCTTTTCTTGTAAAAGTAAGGTCGCTCTTGTTGTTCTTTCGGGAATGACATTTTATGGGGGAGAGTTCTTAATTGAACTTGTGGTTAATTGCCAAATCTTTGTGGGGAGTGCGGCTGTGGAATATTGTAGGAGTTATCTTGTATCTTTATAAACTCCTTGATGAATACACTAAGTTTCGACTATGTGAAATCATCGAAACAAATTTGATATGTTCTCTTTTAGTCATGAATAATCTCTTTGAGAATTTCATTATGATCCCGCTAGTTTTCGTACCTTTGCCAATTTATATTGACAAAAGGGGGGAGAATTATTTGGTAGTTCACACTACATACATATGGTTTACGGATCATTATGTAAGGGGGAGTGGTTTTCATTGTGAGATGAAGTATTGACTAAGGGGGAGTGATACATATCACCGTAGTATTATTGTCAAAGTTGTGATACAATTGAATTTGATGTTGTGTAATAATACTATGACACTGTATAACAATAATAAAGAACAATTGTTTTCTTATTGTTATGGCTACGGATCTTCAACAACTATGATGCTGAGTTGAACACGTTCAGAATCACTGGAGTACTTGGAGTGAAGAAGAATTCAAGGAATGTTGAAGAACCAAGAAAATCAAGTATTTTGGATGAGAAGCTACAAAGTTTATTTATTTTATAATCCATATATATTGATAGTTTTGTCACTAAAATTGACAAAGGGGGAGATTGTTAGAGCACTGCTCGGTCGAACTCGCAAGCGTTGCTATCTCAAGCTTGTTTGTCAACTTTAGTTGTCAAAACTATAAGTCTTGATTTCTAGTCCACTTATAGCTATGTCTCGGATTAGGATAGAATGTGTAGTTGAGCTTTAGACTTCACGACGTTCATCGATTGAAGACGGAGAACTACTAAGGGGAGCTTGTGGAACTTCATCAACAAAACGTATGTGAAGACTTAAACTCATCTATCACTCAAAAGTCTATTCTATTCTATCTCCTATTGAGACAAAAGTCGTATAGCTATATAGACTTTACATTATACACATTTGATATTTCGAGCTGAGTTTAACTCGCTTATATCTTTCTCGAAATATGTGTTGGAAAGCTTTTTACTTTAACTACGTTCATCATTATTCTTGACGAAATTCAAAAGATGATTTGTGTGAGACCGTCATTTGATGTAGACTCGGAATGTTTCGTATTGATCATTCGATCACTTAAAAATTGCTTATAAGCTAATATTTTGTGTGAGACAGCTATTGTCGTCTTCTAAGAATGTTTCAATGATTGAAATGGGAGTTTAGAATAATTAACCATTGTCTGGATATAGCAGAGTATGCATACCCGTATGCGAACTGTTGTAAGAATGATTCAGGTCCGGGAACCAAGTATGCATACCCGTATGCGAACGGTTTTTACTGTCAAAGTTCGGGAACTAAGTTTGCGTACCCGTTTGCAAACTTATTCACCTGAGTTCGGTCCGGAACGACAGTATGCGTACCCGTTTGCGAACTGTTGATAGACACATTTTTGTGTCTAATTTGATCTCAATACTATATATTGTTGGCACTCGATTTTGTATTAATTTTGGTGTTTTATGTGTTTGTAGGTATTTTTGGGCAATAAACATTTTTGGAAAAATCGGCTCGAAAAGTTGTCTAAAGCGCCCGGAGGACAAGTGTTATTCGGACTTTCACTTTTGGATAAGGGGCACCCCAATTGATAAGGGGCACCCACCTGATATTCGGCATCCACGGATTTGGTTAAGGGGCACCTTCTTCTTCATTTCAAACTTAAGTTTTGGCGGGAAAAAAATAAAAGGCTATGGCAGATTTTTGGTTCGAGATTTGGACGTGCTAGAGGGAGATTCAAGGGCTGGAATTTGTTGGGGTGATGTTACAGATCATAACAGGCGTGGTACTGGCGTTATAATTGCATATATTTGGCTGGAAATTCCACGAGTAGATAAAACAGGGGTTGAGCTTTACACGGGTCTGTTAAACACTTCCCGTGTTTTCTGTGAGGTTTCCGGTGTTTGAGGTGTGTCTAACTCGATCAAGAAACGTGCAAAAGTGAGCTGGAGAGATTTAAGAGGGAATAATCGCGTCAGAAGATAAATCAGGGAAGATATTCCCGTAACCTGCATGAGAATATTTTTGAGAATACGCGGAGTTAAGAGGGAGGATTCTCTTGCATGTGATACTATATAAGGTGTAGAGGATCAGTAGAAGAAAGAGGGAGAGATTTGGAGGTGTTAGAACGCAAGAAGAGCCAAAAAATCGAAGTTGCAGAGACTACCTTTTCTGCTGCTGCTTCTCTGAAGAACACGAAGAACGGACCACCAGAAGCAGTCGTTCTTCTACAGTGTCTACGACACATAGCCGAGGGTCGTAATACGGAGAGGGGCAGACTTACAAGACAGAAGCACTTATTCTCTATCGTAGTTTGTAACAGTGTTTGCAACATCTATAATCGTTGCAAACACCCGATTTTATCATTTTCTCCATTCCATCATTTGTACACCTCTTTTGAGCAATAAAAATGGATTTTGAGCGTGTTTCCAACATGATGAGCTAGAACCCATCACTGGGACGACGGAGGAAGACGAACTTCATACATGGGTAATTTTAATTAATTCTTTTTATGACTTTTGCACTGATTAAAAATTGAATTATGATTTGATTAAATTAGTTATTATTTTATTAGATGGTTCATGCTTGCTTAAATGTTTGATGTCCCATGCTTACGATTTATAACTAATATTTTGAGAATCAACTTTGGCAAAAATAAGAGTCCATGTTTTTATTTGTTGAGATATAATTGTTAAAAGAATTAATATTTGAACCTTTTGTTATGAGTTTGGCGGAATCCTGAATCCCGGTAACTCTCTCCGTCTTGTGACATAAATTGTATATATTCTTTATTTTTATTATTTTTCTTTATTAAATCCTAAGATCGATTTCATCAAGTCCGAGTGAACGACAACCTTACTACCACTTTTTACAACATTATTGAGTCACATCAATTTTTGGCGCCGCCGACGCGGACTTGTGTATAGATTTGTTTTTAGGTTTTATTTTTATTTTTATTATTTTTGTTCTTTTTTACGCCTTTTGGTATTTCTTGTTTGTTTTCAGAATTGGAACTGAGCTCAAGAAAAAGGGAGAAAGCGCTGAAAACAAAAGCGAAGCTAAAGAAGGAAAGAAAAGAGGAATCCAAAAGGAGTGAAGAAGAAAATTTTGTATATAGTGTAATTAATTAATTTTTTTTTTATTTTTAGAAACTGTAATTAGGTAATTTTTTTTGTAATTTTTTTTTTTTTTTTTTTGGACTTCTTAATTTTGGACTTTTGGACATTTTTTAAAAAAAAAAAACCCTAAGGAAGGGTAATTTAAATATAAACTGCACAGGGAAGGACGGTGATTACGATATCACCTCGGCCCCTCGGGTTCGTACACGACATAGGAGTCGTGGCCCGAGTCGACTTCAACGGTTCATCCCCGTCCTGGAACGGGAGGTAAGAATTCTAAACACCCGCGAATCCCCGTCGGCGGGTTTCCGGATGATTTCGTGTGAATATATGTCGAGGAACTGAATCCGGCTATTTTAATTTCCTAGTAAAGGGCAAGGACTGGCCATACAAGATAAGGGTTCGGATTTCATCACCGTTCTCTTCTTGCCCGCCTTAGGAAAACAAAACCAAACGCGAACCTAAGACTAAAATTTTGACTAGAACGAGACCTATAGGGTAACGAGCTTAATAGGAAAGTCGTTCGAAAAATATTGGTTACTCTTTTGAGCATACTTCGAAGTTCATGATGGTTTCTGTGAGTTGAATGCGTGACTGCGCCGCCTTGTAATGCGGTGAGGCCTTGGGTATCAAAGCTCCACGCAGCTTCCCTCGCCTCTATTCAACTTACTTAAACTCGGATTGATTCCAGAGGGGTTTGCTCAGATTGTAATGAATTCCCTTTTGAAGAATTAGAAGCTGGTCTAGAAAGCAATCTAAGTGGAGCCATCATGCTTTTTGTTTGCTAGAAATCAGTAGGTTTGCTGTGGTCGAGTCAGCCTTGTTTGTGTTTGTGTAGAATTCCCTTGCAGTTAGGATGTCAAACTGGTATTACAATAGCCATCACAATGAATATGAATATCCAATCGAACAATATGGACATCACTCTTTTTATGACCATAGTGTGAATAGTGGTTGGGAACGCCAAACTTTTGAAGGTTATGGGTCATACCATGGTGATCCCAATTACTATCCACACGCCACCCGGTCGCATTTGAGCAAAATTCCTCTCTAATAGAGTCAACACGTAAGTTAGCCGAGACGACACGTAAGTTTGCGAAATGAATAACTTAGTTATGGATGAAAGCAATGCAACGAGTGAAATTTCTTTCCTAGATTCAATAAGGAAGTCATGTGAGTCGAGTCACGATACATTAAAGAAGTCATGTGAGTCGAGTCACGATACCATAATGAAGTCATATGAGTCGATTCGAAAGCTTTTGTTTGAGGCCCAGAACGGAATCGCTCGAGATAATCTTAGTGTTTCCAATAGTACCCTGAAAATGAGGATAGTTATTTACATAATCAAGATGACGAGGATAAAATTGGTAACACTACTTGTCTAGATGAGGTTCAACCATTTTCATATTATTATAATGATGATTATAATGAGGATAGTGTTGATGAAGAATTTGAAATAAATAGGCATAGTGATCAGGAAATTGTTACCCCAATTGAGCTTTATAACAATAATATTTCTAGTTTAAATCCAAATAATTTTAATAATTATTCACCTATTCAAAAGGACGAGGATTTGACTAGAGATACCCCCGTTTTAGACGATGTATTATTTCCTTTTGATTACGAAGCCAATGATGGTTTAGAGGAACGAGTATATTTTGAGTCTAGCGATTTAGAAACAATAGACTTAGAAAAAAAAATGAACTCGTAGAGATGAATGAGGATATACGACTTAGAAGAATCAATTGACCATTTTGAAATCGATGACCTTGAAATTAGGGAAGTTGTGACTAGTCTTTCTAGAGACACCGAAAACTCTAAGTTTGGGGGTGATTATCATTCTCCATGTGCTTTAACTCTTAGAAAAGTCCCTAACTTGGGACTTAACATATGTGCCTCAACCATTTTAAAAGATTATCTTCATACACTTTTCCGAACCTAGTTGTGTCCATAAGGAAGTTCGGTTGTTAGAAACCCATCCTCTCGGTTGATGTGGTTAACCTGTGCTATGATACCACGATTGATTTTGTTTTCCCACAAAAACCTTCCTTCTAATGGTGGGAACGTATAAGTTTTGAGATGTGTCAATTATTAAGTTTTGAGACTAAACCTAATTACTTTAGGATATTAGGGTCGACACATTTGCTTAAGGAAGACCACCAATCTTATTGTGGTCAGTGTGTAAGTCAAAACCGATTGACTTAGAGGATCCTCAATTATTCAGGTTATTATTATGTGCTTCTAAGTTTTTATTTGAGTTTTTCCAGACTCTAGAACCTGAACATTCGGATCTGACTCATAAGGAAACGCAACCCATGAAGATTTGTTATCTAGACCCTTTTATAGAGCCTGAACCCGAACCACAACTAGATGTAGTTGTCTTAAACAAAAAGATAGATAAGGGTGTGTTGGATATCTTCCGGTCTGCATTGCGGTCTCCTCTTCTTGTGGTTAGCACTGTTTGATCCAGATGACATGATTATTCCGGTTCTTCGCTATATGATTCTTCGAGGTGACTAATCCTTTCCAATGTCTGGTCTTAAGACTTTAAACTTAGCACTTCTTGGGAGGTAACCCATGCTCTTGCAACACGGTAATATCTTTCCTTAACTCTTTTACTTCAAATGGTAACAGTTTCTCCTTGTTCATGCTTTTAATTTTATCTTTAGAACATTGAGGACAATGTTAGATTTAAGTTTGGGGGTATGGGAGAAACTTTTTAGTTGCGATAATTAAACTCGAGCCTAGAAATTTATGCTTATTAAGGATGGCACTAACCAATCTAAGTGGATGGAAGCATTTTGGTTGTAGGAGTTGAGGAACCAATCGATTAGATGGCAACATCTAAAGAGTCTATTCATAAAAGCACGAGCTCGGGTGTTAGAAATAACATGATAGTTTCACCATATCTCGTTGAGTCCTTTTCACTTCTGTTTTTATTTTGTTCTTTTTAAACTATGTTTCTCTAAGTGATTAGGTGGGGCCCACGAATCAAGTTGTTACCAATGCTAGGGTGAATTAGAGTGATTGAGATACAAAAAAAAAAAAAAAAAAAAAAGAAATTGAGACCGGACCATCAGACCAACCGGAATAAATTCAATAAAGTCGACCACTGGAACCCTTGTATATGCCAGTTGTGTTGACCTAGAGTTAGGATTATCGACACTGGTTCCCTTGTATATGCGACAGTGTGTTGATATTAGTCAGACTAGTATCTCAGTCCATTAGGATAGGTTCATTTTGGCGGAGGCCTTCAGACAGATATGGGAAACACCTGTCACTTAGTAAACATCAAAACCATCTATGTTTTTCTCTATATCCATCTTCTTGATCTATCCATGTGATTAGTTTTGACTCCGGGTATTGATGTCCATAGTGCGACTATCTGAGTAGAGCTCTATCACTTTATATGAATTTTAGTATGCTTGAGTGCAAACTCGTGTACAGCAATTGGAATTTCGCATCAGGGTACTTCCTCCTGTAGTCAATAAGTATGCCAACCAAGGAGATTCTTTAGTGCCTTTCAAGATTTTGCGTAGATAATTAGGGTCTGGAGTAAAGGTTTTGTGGGTACACCTCTGGTAAACCCTCCGGAGACAACACTCCGCCACTAGGGCCACCTAGGGGTTCAAATGATTTTTATTTTCTAGAATAAATTTGCTCGAGGACTAGCAAATAATAAGTTTGGGGGTATTTGATAGACACATTTTTGTGTCTAATTTGATCTCAATACTATATATTGTTGGCACTCGATTTTGTATTAATTTTGGTGTTTTATGTGTTTGTAGGTATTTTTGGGCAATAAACATTTTTGGAAAAATCGGCTCGAAAAGTTGTCTAAAGCGCCCGGAGGACAAGTGTTATTCGGACTTTCACTTTTGGATAAGGGGCACCCCAATTGATAAGGGGCACCCACCTGATATTCGACATCCACGGATTTGGTTAAGGGCACCTTCTTCTTCATTTCAAACTTAAGTTTTGGCGGGAAAAAAATAAAAGGCTATGGCAGATTTTTGGTTCGAGATTTGGACGTGCTAGAGGGAGATTCAAGGGCTGGAATTTGTTGGGGTGATGTTACAGATCATAACAGTGTGGTACTGGCGTTATAATTGCATATATTTGGCTGGAAATTCCACGAGTAGATAAAACAGGGGTTGAGCTTTACACGGGTCTGTTAAACACTTCCCGTGTTTTCCGTGAGGTTTCCGGTGTTTGAGGTGTGTCTAACTCGATCAAGAAACGTGCAAAAGTGAGCTGGAGAGATTTAAGAGGGAATAATCGCGTCAGAAGATAAATCAGGGAAGATATTCCCGTAACCTGCATGAGAATATTTTTGAGAATACGCGGAGTTAAGAGGGAGGATTCTCTTGCATGTGATACTATATAAGGTGTAGAGGATCAGTAGAAGAAAGAGGGAGAGATTGGGAGGTGTTAGAACGCAAGAAGAGCCAAAAAATCGAAGTTGCAGAGACTACCTTTTCTGCTGCTGCTTCTCTGAAGAACACGAAGAACGGACCACCAGAAGCGGTCGTTCTTCTACAGTGTCTACGACACATAGCCGAGGGTCGTAATACGGAGAGGGGGCAGACTTACAAGACAGAAGCACTTATTCTCTATCGTAGTTTGTAACAGTGTTTGCAACATCTATAATCGTTGCAAACACCCGATTTTATCATTTTCTCCATTCCATCATTTGTACACCTCTTTTGAGCAATAAAAATGGATTTTGAGCGTGTTTCCAACATGATGAGCTAGAACCCATCACTGGGACGACGGAGGAAGACGAACTTCATACATGGGTAATTTTAATTAATTCTTTTTATGACTTTTGCACTGATTAAAAATTGAATTATGATTTGATTAAATTAGTTATTATTTTATTAGATGGGTCATGCTTGCTTAAATGTTTGATGTCCCATGCTTACAATTTATAACTAATATTTTGAGAATCAACTTTAGCAAAAATAAGAGTCCATGTTTTTATTTGTTGAGCTATAATTGTTAAAAGAATTAATATTTGAACCTTTTGTTATGAGTTTGGCGAATCTCGAATCCCAGTAACTCTCTCCGTCTTGTGACATAAATTGTATATATTCTTTATTTTTATTATTTTTCTTTATTAAATCCTAAGATCGATTTCATCAAGTCCGAGTGAACGACAACCTTACTACCACTTTTTACAACATTATTGAGTCACATCAAGTGTCGGAAAGGATCAAGTCCGGAACTTAAGTTTACGTACTCGTTTGCAAACTTATGAGGTTAAGTTCTAAAATCGGCTAAGTATGATTTCATACTCATGAACAAATATATTTATAAATTAAGGAAGACAATCTTTGCAAACCGTGGCTAAAATGTTCATGAACTGATTCTTTTGAATCAATCCGATTTTGCTTCAATTGTGTCTTGTATACTTCGATGAGAATATAAACAATTGAACAACCCTATGAGTAACACAATTAGATTCATTTGATTATCATTTGATCTAAAAGTGTTAAGATGAACATGGTTAACACAAAAGTGTCCATGTGGCTAACTTCGATTAACTGTTATTGAGCCAACTCAATATACACGTTTAGGTACGGTTACCCATATCTAAATGATAGTATATTTCATTTGTGTGTAACAAGCTAAGACCATCTAACGGTTGAAAGATATTAGCTTGAATCTTAAATCAGGTTTCACCCAACGGTGAATATTGATTGCTTTGTTCCAAAGTTATCAAACCCTGATTTGAAGACTATATAAGGGAGAACTCTAGCAACTAAGAAACCTAATCCCCACACCTCTTGTGTGATACTAGTTGCGACTAGAGTCGATTCTCCTTTAACCTAGATTTTTCCTAAAACCGTTATAGGTTAACGACTTAAAGACTTCATTGGGATTCTGAAGCCTGACCCAACTATTTTCTCTGTAGTTGCGTGTTCTGATCTTACTTGTTCTATCATATTGAGTATTATCTTCTCTAAGATTTGCTCGAGATTTATCTCCGATAGGTAAGATATAAAAAGTAATCACAAAGCTCTTCGTCCCATTCATTGTGATTCCACAGTAACGTGTTCTACTACCATATAGTTAAGTTATTGTGAGGTGATTGATATTTCCAGGCTATTCTTCGGGAATATAAGACCGGATTATCAATTGGTTCCTGTTAACCTTGATTTATCAAAAGACAGAACAAAAAATTCGTGGGTATTTCTGTGGGAGACAGATTTATCTATCAGAATAAAATTTTCTGTGGGAGACAAATTTGTTTATATAGTTTTCGACTTTGGGTCGTAGCAACTCTTTGTTGTGGGTGAGATCAGCTAAGAGAACCAAGTGCGTAGATTCCTGCTGAGAATCAGAGACGTAAGGAATGCGACTATACCTTAATCAGTATGAGATTGGTTAGGGCTCAACTACATTCCATTCCGAAGTTAACTTGTAGTAGGCTAGAGTCTGTAGCGGCTTAATACAATATGGTGTTCAAATTTGGACTATGTCCGGGGTTTTTCTGCATTTGCGGTTTCCTCGTTAACAAAACTTCTAGTGTCTGTGTTATTTCTTTTCCGCATTATATTTGTTTATATAATTGAAATATCACAGATTGTGCGTAGTTCAATCAATTGGTAAATCCAACCTTTGGTTGTTGATTGAAATTCATTGACACTTGAACATTGGTCTTTGGTACCGTTCAAGTTGTTTCTCATAATAATCAGGATCGCGGATTTCTATCTGTTTGATTTGTTGATTACATTGGGAAACAAAGATATAACTCTTGGATATATTTTCTTTGATTGAGTCTGACTGTCTAGTTGATTCTCTTGGAATTATATTGGAGTTAGTCCATACAGATCGCCTAAACGAAATACTGGGAGTGGTTGTTAGACCTCCGCTTTTTCAAGTTCAAGACATATTTTTTGACTCCGTAATTATCTATAGCTAAAGACATAAGTTTGGAAAACAAAGAAACCACTCATTCATCATCATCTTCATCACCGTCAATATCCCCACCACGACCACCTCGCCCTCATTTTAGGAGGTCATTCTTCGCCGACTTCATATTGGGCGGTGCTCGATTCACCTTGAGAGTTCCTTTTCGTGTTGATTGTCTTCCTCTTGTTCTTTGTCTTCTCCACCACTTCCCCAAAGTTTTCACCCGCATTTATGTCTTCCAGATTGTTCAATTCTGCAAAAATAATTTCATTGTCATCAACCTTTACTCCGTGCCCTATACGTACCCTTAGTTTGTTTATCAACTTCCCGATTTGCCTTCTCTATTTTCATTATAAATAACAAACATTCAACAAATCATGCTAAAAATATTAACAAAACCATAGTTGAGTAACAATACGCACCAGGAAATCGAGAGTTGTATTTCGGTCCTTGATGAGGGGCTTATTGTCTACTCGTATCACGCGAGTATGTGAAACATTGAGGTATCATGGCGTGTAATCCGGAGTTGCCTCATCATCTATTTTACGGTAGCCAGTAACCCCATGGATTTGGTACCTTCTATCTTCCCAATAATCAGATGATGGTAAAAGTTTGTGAACAACCTCAATATCTTTATCAAGAGACTTACTCTTCGTCTCATCCAATTTAAACTTCTTGTGCTCATCTGGGATTTTTCGTACACGGCCGCATTGTCTTGACTCTCGTTGGGTTGTACATTACATATCAACAAAGAGCCAAAACAACATTATTCTTCGCACCTATCCATCCTTCCTTCATCAAAATCCGACTTGTAAGGGTGAAAGGCAACATTTTTCGTTATCAAGTTGTCCAATTGGTGTCTCAACTCCATATACTATTTCCTTTGGGACTTCGTCTTACCTTTGAAGATCTCCATAACAAGATTCTTCCTAGTCCTTGTTCAGAAAAGACCTTTTAGAAAACTCTGGGAAGTGCAAATATATCCACATATGCAGAAGAGTCATATTCCCTCCAATTTGGTTCCTTCGATTCCTAGAAGCCTTTCTCGACTCTTTCAACGAGTGTGTAAGGATGACAGATCCCCTAGAGTAGTCACAAACTTTGTGAAATGGTTACAACAGCTGAATATAGTTGGTGTTCACACAGGAACCGGAAACATCGGGGAAGATAACAGTTCCCAGGATGTAGAGGACATATGTATGGGTTGTAGCTTCGGTACGTTACGTAGTCACCTCTTTTCCCTCTGCACGAAGCTTCTTTATTCCATGAATTGGTGCCTCAAGCTCGCGAGATGGAATATCCTATGTTTTGCTTGACCTACCAGCGTCTCATGATTTGGTATTGTCCTCATCCCAACCGAGCACATTCTTGGTGAACTCATAAATCTTCTACCACTCAAGCTCATTGACATATTCTTTCCCCCTCACGGCTTTACCTGCTATGCTTAGGCCGGTAATCAACTGCACATTATTTGAAGTTATTGTCATTTCGCCATCCGGAAGATGGAAAGTATCCATTTCCCTGTAAAATCTCTCGGTGAAGGCGGAAACAAGAGGTTTGTCGTATCCAACAACATAATTGTCGACCACAACCAGTAACCTTTAGTCGAGCTTCTTTGCTGGCTTATTTTATTTGTGTTGTATGGCTAATGTGCTATAAGCCTCTTATACCCTCGTTTGTTTTAATCAATATACTCCCTCCATTAAATTTTAGATGTTGGTCTTAATTTTTTTCACGTAGATTAAGAACACCAAGGAGAGTTAATTTTTTTTCTTCCAAATCCACATCCACGTTTATTAATACTTTCTTAAAAATTCAAACCTCCTAGTTTTAGATTCTAATGTAAATTGTTTATCCTTTTATACTTCTACTTTGGATAAACCAAATGTTCCCTCCATTAAATAGATTTAAGTGTTAAATTGGAGTAGTTAACTATCTCTTGCTAATTACAAAGAAAATTAATATTATGGTTTGATTTCAAAGCAGGGGAAATAAGTGAAAATTTGGGGAAAATAACTAAATCCTTGTCTATTTTGGAACATGAAAACCACTTAAATCATTATCTAAAATGGAAAGGGGGAGTATTTAAAAAAATATTTGAAAATTATAAAAATCCTAAAGAAGAAAGAAAACAATACGAATAAAAAAATCTACCCACTAAACTATATTTAAAAGACTTTTCATAACAACCTGATTATATGTGGCCGGATCAACCCAGATCAAAATATATACAGCCAATGAGATTCTCACACTCTCGTTATAACAACGTAAAGATAGTGACACCACCGAAAGAAAAGACCTGGTTTTTACAAAGGATATATCATCATAAGCAAGAAAAAAATGAGTCATGGGGTTCGCTAGAGATGAGAATTACAACTACTGCGTGAAAAACCTCACCTTCCTCATTTGATAAGCCAGAAGTGATAGTATTGACAACATTACTACGATGACTAGTAGCAAAATAATGATTTCTGTTAAAAACCTCTGTTGCTAATTCATATATAGCTTGATTAGCTGCTTGAAGTGTTATTTATTCAACAAATACAAGTTGAGCACTGCTGACATTAGGCGTACCCACTTTAACTATAGCTCCACTTCTTGAAAAAGCATGAAAGGTCACATTGTTTACTAAACTATTAGGAACGAGTGAACCATTAGATGACCTACTTGAAGATCTTGTTTATCATTAGTTGACATTACACAGAACCCTCCGGTGGTCTGGTTTTGGACCGAACCGAGGTAGATGACGGGTACCAAAAACTAGGAACCGAGGTCTAAGATCTTGTCCCGAAATCCCGAATTATTAGATTTAGAAAAAAAATCATCGTACTCGGGTAGCTTTGGATGGACATATTTCACGCTGTTGTGACGAAATGAATCCTTATAATTGGGGATATCTGGCCTCAAAAACTACCTTTTTGTTCTTCCATGGACTCGTTTTTTGATTGATTATCGACGAAGCATAGTTTTTTCATAAGAAATATGTATTTAATGAGTTGATATTCTCTTAGTTTATGAGAAACTGTTCTTGTTTTTCCCTTTGGACACAATAATAATTTTGGGCTAGGTGACTTTTTAAAAAATGAAATAACATTTTGAACATTCAGCTGCGATAGCACAATTGCACCCACAAATACTCTTAGCTCTTCTTGACACTTCCATTTATGAGATTGAAATCTTCCATGAATTTCCTTTGTATAGTTTGAGACGTAAAATGAAAAAAATGATTTCGAGAAAAAAATTTTACAAATTATTATCCATAAGAGGTATACCGGTCCAACATTTTGGAAAAATACTTCTCGTCAAGAAAAACACTCACCCTTTTGACATATTTCACTAATCAAGGGGATATCTCTAAAACTACCATTTTGATTGATTATTGTATCATAAGAAATATGTATAATTTGATATTCATGTTTATACTACGTAGGTGTTTTAAAATGATTTTCAACGGTACAAAATTTACGAAAATCTATGGTATAGTTTGAGACATAAATGATTTTTAAATTTTACAAATTATTATCCATAAGGGTATAGTTGTAAAAATACTTAAAAACACTCAATTCATTCATTGCCTTAAGAATTGTGCAAACTTCAATAATAATAAGAGTATAATAATAAGAGGTTACCTAAACTTCGATGGTGTTGCCGAAATGGTTGTCATCAACAATTACCTCTGTTGGAACTTCACGTCTTTCCACCTCTGTGTTGGCAGTCTTTGTATGATCAACCGATCTAACACTCACATAGTGGTTGATGCTCTTTAGGAACATAAACTAGTTTTTTTTTTTCTATCACTGTCTTGACAGAAGTCGATAAGGTGTTTCCAATTATCTTTTTCATTCTTCTATTTCATGTCCTATGATTGTGAGACAATGCTTTCAGAATCCAGGCCTAACTTCTTATCTATTCTAGAGTGGCCTCACCAGAAATATTATAGGTGATGTTAGTTTTTTTTTTTTTTTTTTTTTTTTTTTTTTTTATGTGTTTAGAGCTTTTGTTTCAATATTGGCGATTAATGCAATTTTGATTAAGAAAAACAAAAGTGATGCTTGCAGAAAGCAGAGAGTTTTTCACAAGCTAATGGAACCAATAATGCAAACCCATATCTTTCTACCAAGATTTCTTCATGCAAGTCCTCAGCTAGATCAACTTCTACGAACACCTGAGCAAAAAGATCATATTGCTGATTCAAAGTGTTAAACACTAATGGTTTCAAAAAAGTTTTTTCTTTCTCCAATATTGCTAACCTAAGTCACGATCTAATCCAAACCTAAGCAAGTGTTTGATACTTATTTTTAGGTCTAAAATCCAGTATCCAAGTACGAAGATGAATCATATCATGTGTTAAATAAATTGTTTCACTTGAGTGAATACGATAAACGATAGTTTTCATCTTCGTCGAAAACTTGAACAAAAAGAAACTTATTTCTAACAAAGACGAGCTCCATCAAATGTCTGCAGGCCATAAGATCTCGAGCTTGTTGAACACTTATTTTAAGAGGCACATGCTCATTTGGAAGTTTTAACCTTCCAATCAAATAGTTCTTGCAATTTTCTGCCCCCTTTTGATATTCATCTTTTGAAATCCTGATGGATATGATATTATCGTTCAAATAAGGTTTAGGGAGTTGAGAAACACAAAATTCAGGTTGGGGACTCAATTGAATGGAAGCAAAACTAGGTTTAGTAGTTGAAACCCTAGTATTATCAGCAGTCTGAGTGTTAATAACATGAAGACAGATTCAAGATTTCGAATAATCAATGGACATATAGTAGAAGTCATTTTCAAAGGATCAAAGAAATACACCCCAATGTGTTGGCCCAGCAGAGTGCTTTCGTTGTTGGTGTTGTTTACGATCTCTGCTCATTTCACTGCTGCACCGCCTATATCCCTACCATACTCCAGCTTGGTAGTTTCCACCGCCTGTATATCTAACTCATATATATGCGGAACTCATATATTGGACTGTTTTCACAAAACTGTAGCACTTGGTTCGTTGTCTGACCCATCTTCTCTTCTGACACCTCTTTGTGGAACTTTTTGGATAGATTCCAAACCTCAAAAAAAAAAAAAAAGTTACGTCTCTTGGCTCCATATGTACAAAGAAAATAAAAACAAAAAGGTGTACAAAATAAAACGATACAGACTCAAGAAATAAACATACAAGCAACCCTAGATCACCGATATGTTCATTACGTAAATCACACCACAAAAGAAAATAAAAAGTTGCTCTTTATAACTGGAACAAAATAGCTCAGAGGACTCTACTAGGTATTTTTCCATTTCAGAAAAGTGGTATTAGGACTCTACTAGGAGTATAAACTTTTTAGTTATTATATTGATTTTAATTGGTGATTTTCTACACATGTTTATCCTATAAGGAGGGTAACCTGTAAGTTCTGAACAAATATATAAACCCACAACTAATTATCATCAAACACTAAATTCAACATACAAAATTATCTAATATATACCTCACAAACATTTGCAGCTCACAGATACAATTGAGATAACCAGAACAACACCAAACTTACCTAAAAACAAAATGCTAAAATATAAAGCGAGCCATATAAAACAAAAAACTTAAAATAAAATAAAATTTGGTTTCATCAGTTCTTATATAGAGCAATTCATTATTCAATTAATTATTAATAATATCTTTTTACATCGACGTAATAGGCAAACGCGTAACAAGCTGCGCCGCAAGCCCTTTTTGAATTGCAAAACCTATCCTTTTAAAAAAAAACTCTCTCGAACCGGGAGCCATGACATTACTATGCATAACTTTCTAGACTCTCTTAAGGAGTCCAACCGCTTCTGGAGCCAAAAACCAAATGTATCAAAAGCGAAAGGAATAAAGGCGTATCCATTATCATGACATGCTTTCTCATGTTTCGCTATCTTACCTGATGCAGCCCTCAGTTCTGCTTGCCCGACTGTAAACGTGTCATGTCCAATGCCTACTAATGTAGAAACCCCAGTGAAATCAACATATGCGTGTTTTCCACTAACCCACCCAAAATTTAAAACATCCGCTGGCCTGAGTGTTGATCTCCCTTCGAGTGGATCGGTCATAAAGTTGACAGCCGCTTCTTTCTTCGTTTGAAATCCGGCTCTCCACGAACATCATACGAGTGTCCCTCACATGATCATGTATATGTTTAAACCTGTGTCCTACCTTGCAATGAACAACATGTTCCCCGTAAGTGTCAAAACACCCAGTGATACAAGCAGGACAGCGGGTGTCCGATGGGTATAGGGGGATCATCAATCTGTATTTAAGGATGGTACGGTACTCCACGGGTGACATCTTCTGTCCAAGGCCTTCAATCGGAATAGCGAGGAGGAAATCCTGCGCATGCCCTGCTTGCAGACAACCCAAAACAGCTTTTTGTCTGTCCGACAACTCATAAACTCTGTCCATGTCTTTAAATACTTTACCAAAAAGAGCAGTCGCCAAAGTACTTTGGGCTTTCCTGGGGGCGGTGTCTTTGTTGGTAAAGCTGCTAAAGTCAAAATCAGAGAGAGTTGCTTGTAACGTCTTCAAAGCATTGTTAAAATTTTCATCCATGTCGTCTACCTCCCCACTCCTTAATATATGATCCTGTAACCCCCAAGTTTGGACACGTGATGCTAAGAAGGCATATTGAGATGCCTCACTAGCAGTGTATATGCCAAGCCCTCCGTATGTAATTGGTAGTGTAGATAGCCTCCACTGTAGCTCTCCAAAAAACGGACCCCCACAAACCACTATACCCTCTATCACCTCTCTCAAGCCTTTATTAAAAATATCTACTGCCTCCACAATGTATTCTGGCTGGCAAATACGAAGTCCAAATAACAGCTTGGAAATACCCATGGAAGCACGTAAAAGTAATAATTCACTCTGAGGATCACGGAGCTTTGATAAAACCCGCATAAGCTCTATTGCTTTTTCTGCTCTCTTGATGGCAAGGCCCTTCATGTTAGAGCATGGCTTGGTTGAACCCACCAAGCGTTGGTATGTCAAGTTTGGTTGTCATATTTTAGTGAATCAAAACTCATGTTAAGAGTCGCTTGATTATGTACTAGAGTTAAACTTCGTATAGGTTAGCTTGAAAGTATTAGGATATGAGACATTACAAGTATTGCGAAGACTTGAAGATGTGAAGAAGCAAGGAGCTACAACGACAACAATCATCCTTCCACTTGAGGTTAGTGATATTTGACTTGAACTGTTTCATTCCCTAACATAATCTGAAGCATATTTAAACTCTAGATAAACATAGTATTAAGGAATACAATACATGGTTTATTGCTTAACCATTAAACTTTGTAGATAAGACATCGCCATAATTATTTGAATGCTATTGTGATTATGTATGGGTATGAGGTGAGGATTTCATCCTAGGGAACAATGTTTACATGTGTTCTAAGGAAGTAAGTTCATAAACTTGTTTGTGAACCGAAAAGGAAATTTCTAGGTGTTATTGGTTTTGTTATTCATTGCATATGTTATGAACAACCAATATGTGTGATAGATTATAACCGCTCACAACTTGTTGTGTTCTTGGTAGAACTGTTCATAAAGGCCTGACTTATGTATTGGTATAACTTTTATTAGTAAAACCGATCTTAAGTAAGCACCTGTGGTATGATCGGATTTTGTATATCTGACCTTGTAAGGGAAAGGGAACCGATACTTGTAAGGGAAAGGGAACCGATCCTAGTAAGGAAAAGGTAACCGATCCAGTAAGGGGTGCAGTACATCAAAGGGAACCGATCCTTGTATGGGTGCAGCAAGGTTTATAGCAGAAAGGGGAACTGATCCTATAGACATGTGCAACACATATAAGTTAGATACCATATATATGTGGGGAACCGATCCTAGTACCTAGTCAACCGAACTTTGGGGAAGCTAGTGTGACTATGCATAGTACTCACATGGAGGTAGAACCGAAACTTGTTTTGGTAGAACCGTAAACCATGATTGTGATTTAATGTTGGTTTGATTAATCACATAGTTCTTGAAAGTCAGATGAACCAATTATAAACTTGTTTGGAAGTGTGGCAAATAGGTTTCAAGGTTGTAAGTGTGAAAGAGAACTTACAAAGTTAAGATGTCGACAAACTTTGAACATGTATTGTGAATGTTTATTTCTATAATTGTTCAAAGATATTCCTTAACGGCTAAGGGAAGAGAATCCCAGGATCGAAACATAAGTAAGTTAAGAATATTTTAATTAAGGTTATTAATTTCATTTCGTAGGGAAATTACATAATTAGTAATGTGCATTTACTAATTAGATTTTCCGAGAGATTTCGATCGTTATTTTTGGACAGAGCATTTCCAGGAATTATGAAAACCGAATCTGTGCTTTTATGAATATCTTGAGAATATTTTCGGTTTTGGAAATTCCTTGGTGTCCAAACTTCCTTGTCTATAAATACACGAAGTTTGCCTTTCTAGCAAACTAATCCTTCGTAACAACAGATTTACTCTTTTGTTGTTGTTACTGGTGTAGCCGCCTATTCGGAGAGGAGAGTAACCTTATTAGGCGAAATCTCTTACGGCCGCTCAGTTTAAAGTCTTAATCTCTAGCGCGACCCGTTGGTGGGAAACTAGATAATTGCGGTTTATCTTTGTTTTCGATTGATTTGATTGACTAACGGTGGTTGAAATCTGATTGCACCTAGTTTGTTTATTCTTGAGAATCTTCTCTTCTGATATAAGATTCACTCAAACTAGTTCAGAGTTTGTGAGGATCTTTAGACTATTGTTAGTTATAAAGACGATCTTGTGATAATCCATTGTTAACAGACTCCGTTCTGTGCGTGATTGATCACAAGAGATTCAAGTGATTGTGTGCAGGTTTTTATTGAAGGTTTAAGAAGATTTGAAGACAAAGAAGATATTGAAGATCTGACTTGGGTTTTATAATCTTTGGTGTGCACAATACTTGTTTCGGTAAAATAGGATCCAATTAATAATCGGTTTATCCTTGTGGTAGATTGGATTGATTAATTGAGTAGATCGGCATCAATACGTTTCCTTGTGATTAAAGGTATTGATTGGCTTAATCTTAAACGATTAACTTTGGATGATTGAACATAAGATAGATCTAAGGACCCGACGAAGGAGTTTATGTTAAGATAAACAGAAGAGCCTTTGTCCGACTCATATCACTTGGTTGAATAGAGTTGATACCAAACAGATTTGTTGTTTCTTTACTTTTTGGATTACGAACCAAAGGAATTGTTCCAAGTACGTGACTTATTCACAAGTCAGAGGCGTGGGAATAAAGACGGAACTAAGTGAACTATAGGGTTAGTTACTTGGTCTCAACTATACAAAGTTAGGTGTAATTTTGTGTAGCGGCTTAATCCTAAGAGTATTCAATTCTGGACAAGGTCCCGGGGTTTTTCTGCATTTGCGGTTTCCTCGTTAACAAAATCTTGCTGTGTCATTTACTTTTATTTTTTCGCATTATAATTGTTTTATTATAATTAAAGTAAATCAGACAAACGTTAATTCCTATTTACTTGATAAGAAATCCTATTGTGTTTGGTTAGGTCCGAACCTTTGTATCAAGTAAACATACTTCGTTGTTGTATTGTCTCGTTCTCGTATCCATAGACGATCACACGAAGTGTGAACCGATTAGTTGCATTGTCTTGACTCAGTCCATAGACAAACACTTTCGGAGAAAGGACTTATAGGTAGGAAAAGTTTTAGCTTGAGGTATATTTGGGTACCCTCGCCTTTTCAATTGGTATTAGAGCAGGAAAACACGAAAAGATCTAACAATCTGTGTTTGGTGTGATCCAACCTATAAGAATGAATCTAATAAGTGATTCAGTTAACGTAATATCAAGATTAGATGACTCAAAATTGTTTGAAGGAATGTCAGACACTGAAATTGTTGATTCGCTTCATTCCAAATAATTTTGGACATTCGACGAATGTCGCTTATATCTTGATCTCACTGAAGATGCTTCTAGCAAGATTGACAGAAAACTTTCTGAATTTGCAGAAATGGAAAAACAACTCTTTGACTTAAAGAATGAGATTAAGATATATGAACAAAAGGAAGATGAGTCACTATCTAAAACCCTCAAGATCCTTGAAGACTCTAGTAGAGTTCAAAATGAGGTTGATGAGGTCCTCAAAGAACTGGACTACTCAAAGAAAAATAATAATTCTAAAGGAAATCAACTCATTCATGAGTATTTAATGAATTATACTTCTGAAGAGTCTGATAATATTCAAGAAGACCCTCTCTATATCGATTCAGAAGAATTTTCTCTCGAAGATTATAATGACTCTGATATAGGTTGTGAGTCTACTGAAATCAGTCATGACTTATCCTGTGAAACTTCATTAACCAACAGTTTCATCACAACACCTAGTGTGTTCAGTTTTTCTAAATCCAGTCAATTCAAGATTGGTCAAGTAACCAATTGTTGGTTATCCCCTATCAAGCTTCGGTCCTTGAGTACTAGTGTTCGGATCCGGATCCACATCCAAATACAAAATAGGGATGGTGATAAAAACAAAGAAAGATGGAACTATCTCCTTTTCTACCTTCATCGAGTTCATAAAAACTCCAACAGTTCATGAAGGTTCGAAATTTCTTTCCTTGTATTTCTTGCATGTTCGATTCAAGGAGAGAAACTTGTATTATTCGATTATAGTCATCAAAAAAGGGTTGCTCTTATTTCATTCCAAATCGTCACAAGCAAGGAGATTCACCCCTCAACGAGCTCTACCGATTGTAAGTGGTTCTTCACTTCTCTTGTCAATTCAATGGATAATCGAGCTAGGGGTAATAGAAACTTTGTTAGAGGAGAAGGGTCAAATAGGAATTCAATGCTTTACTCTACCATGGATATGAATTATGGAAACATGCCTGGTCTTACCTATGATGTTAACTCTCAAAATTACTTTGTGAATGATGAATGTTGTATGAAATTCGGTTCAATGAAAGAACCAATCATGAAAATGTTATTTGCTAAGGTTTCGGATACGAAATATACGAACTTTGTGAAGCATCGTGAAAGGGGTATCATTCATGAAAGTTCCTTCAAGGCAACTCTGGACCTTGTGAAACTATTTTATGCCAATATGCATGAAATGAACTTTGAAGGTTGTACTTTTCGTACTATGATTGGTACAAGGTCGTTTGAAGTCAACAAACAAGTAATTTCAGAGTTAATTCTCTATCCCTACATGAATACCTTCTTGCCATGCTCGGATGAAAGGTACAGAGTCGACAATAATACCATCTCTTTAGTAATTGGTGGAATATGGTCAGGTAACTCCCTTCTTATTCACAATGTTGAATTTCATCTTAAAGTATTTGGAAAAATAGCTTGTGCTAACCTATGTCCTAGCAATATGCATAAAACAAAATGGACTAGAGATGTTGCTGAACTTGTATACCATCTTGTCAGAGGAGTCAATTTTTGATTTATGTGGCTTAATGATCAGACAAATGATCACAATCCGAAGAGGTAAAAGAAGAACACCTGGTTTTGCTTATTTAATTACAAGAATATGTAGTTCCTTTGGAATTGTCTGGCCAAATGCAAGGGAAAAGATTCCAAAGAAATTAGGTGAAGGAATTCTCAACAGTATGAGAGGACAAGTGTTCAATGCACCTCCACCTATAAGAGTTGAAGGGGATCCACAAACTCTTAAGAGAAGACTAGAGAGAAAGAAAAACTACATCATCGAACTAATCGATCATGCTACAGAAACACATCCAGATCTCACCTATGCTCTGAATGTTATCTCTGACAGTTACCAGGATACCTCCTCTAAAGAAGAAGATATTGATTTGGGCATTTCAGACTAGTAATAAATGCAAAGAATGTAATATTATGTATATTATTGTAGAATGCCTGTGAGAACTGTTTCTTTTTCAGTATATTTTATGAATAAGAGTTGTAAGAACTTGTGTATGTTTATGGGATGTTTGATTTCGGTTTTACTACCTTAATATTCGATCTCATATATTGTGAACCCTCATGGTTTGGTTGACTTTTTGATTTAGCGGGATTAAGTTCTAGCCCTAGTAGGTAGGCTTTATCAAAGGATTATGAGGGGTTATAATCGAAACAATATGTGAAAAAGTCACAATATGTTGAATCACTTTTGGTTTAGCATATGTGTTTCGACGGTTTTCAACTTTTGCTTGCAATTGTTAAAACCGGTTTTCAACCTTTCTCTGGTAAAGGTTGAGGTGTGTTGTTATTCTTTTGTTCACGCATAAGGATGACAACGTGGTGATATTTCGATATCAATTCTCCCTGGACGAAGATGCAATCATATTGGAGAAATGGATGCGAAATTTGAGGTAACAATCTTGTTAGTTAATTATTTTCCTGTTTAAGAAAAGCCTGAGTTTATATTATATATATTTGTTGCTTTTGCTTAACAAAATTTCGGTTTAATTGATATTTATTCCATGATGTGTGTGTGGATGTGTGTTTCAATTGGTTCCGGTTAAGAAAAACTATTGTTATGTTGCTTTTGTATGGTATCAATCGTTTAGGCTTACAAAATTTCGGTACAATTGATGTGTGTGTGTGATTCAATTGGTTCCGGCTAAGAAAAAGTATTGCTATCTTACTTTTGTATGGTATCAATCGTTTAGGCTTACAAAATTATGGTGCAATTGCGGTGCTTATAATGTCTATGTTGTTTCAATTGCTTCCAGTTGAGGTGAATAATTATGCAAGTTGATTTATTTTGGTTTGTATGAATTATTTATGGCTTAAAGAAATAATATGTGTATGGGATGAGTTTTTTAGTCCAATTCGATTCCGGATAAGATAAACTAAGTTAATTCTGATCTTAGTTAGACTTATCGAAGTGAGGTTTCGGTTATTCAAGTCTAATCGAATGCCTAAACAAGAAATGCTAGTTAACTAACCTAGTACTTGTCTTGTTTAAAATTGAAAGGTCTAAGTTTATGGATAATTAGAACCTGGTGAGAAAAATGGAGTTTATCTTTATTTTGGTCTTATCGAATTAAGCGGTTGTTTTTGAACAATTGGTTTAGCAAAGGGACTAATATGCTTAGTTTTTTTTGGTTTGCTAAACTAAATTGGAAAAATTGTTTCGGGCAATTGTTTCCTTGGTAACATATCAAAATAATACTACTTGTAGTTTCGGTTTTGATATTGGTTATCAAAACATGATGTGTGGAACCCTCGTGCCTAAATCTACAGGTTTGCAAGTCTATTCTGAGATTTGTAAGATGCTTTTCGTGTTGTCCTTTATTTTTTTCGTTTCTTTGTCATTTTTGTGACAAAAATGGGGAGAAATATATGGAGTAAACAGGTGATGCTGGGATTGATATTTATATTGATTGGCATCGCTAGGGAAAAGAACATTGGTACTTGAATGTTTTTATCTAACGAAAGAGTGAAAGCACAGACTAAGGGGGAGTAACTTGTCATATGTTTGGTATAACAAAGACGTGCGGATTGAATATCTACCTATCTTCCTTAGGGGGAGTAATCGCTTTGTTATTATAATGTCAACAGCGACATTTTCAAGGATTGAATGTAAGCAGTTTCACTGTGTTGTTGAATCGGGAAATAAGCGGATTGTAATGAATTATTGTAATTTGTTTATCCATATGATGTAAGAGTTTTGTCACTAAAATTGACAAAGGGGGAGATTGTTAGAGCATGGCTAAGTTGAACCCACCAAGCGTTGGTATGTCAAGTTTGGTTGTCATATTTTAGTGAATCAAAACTCATGTTAAGAGTCGCTTGATTATGTACTAGAGTTAAACTTCGTATAGGTTAGCTTGAAAGTATTAGGATATGAGACATTACAAGTATTGCGAAGACTTGAAGATGTGAAGAAGCAAGGAGCTACAACGACAACAATCATCCTTCCACTTGAGGTTAGTGATATTTGACTTGAACTGTTTCATTCCCTAACGTATCTTTCAAGTCGTGCATATTGAAAACATAACTGCGAAGCATATTTGAACTCTAGATAGACATAGTATTAAGGAATACAATACGAGGTTTATTGCTTAACCATTAAACTTTGTAGATAAGACATCGTCATAATCATTTGAATGCTATTGTGATTATGTATGGGTATGAGGTGAGGATTTCATCCTAGGGAACAATGTTTACATGTGTTCTAAGGAAGTCAGTTCATAAACTTGTTTGTGAACCGAAAAGGAAATTGCTAGGTGTTATTGGTTTTGTATTCATTGCATATCTTATGAACAACCAATATGTGTGATAGAGTATAACCTCTCACAACTTGTTTTGTTCTTGGTAGAACTGTTCACAAAGGCCTGACTTATGTATTGGTATAACTTTTATTAGTAAAACCGATCTTAAGTAATCACATGTGGTATGATCAGATTTTGTATGTCTGACCTTGTAAGGGAAAGGGAACCGATCCTTGTAAGGGAAAGGGAACCGATCCTAGTAAGGGGTACAGTACATCAAAGGGAACCGATCCTTGTATGGGGTTGTTGATGGTGGTTTTTAAACAAGGGGTAAAATCGTAAAACCCCATGACCTAGTGTTACCCGCAACACATTAACTAAGAGCATTTAACTCAGGTGTAAATAATTAATAGGGGTATTTTTTTTCAAAATACCAGGTTAGGGTTTTCAACACGGAACCCTAATTCCAAAATCAAGCCGCACACTGCGCACCATGGCAACAATGCCAAATCAAGCAGCACACTGCGCACCATGGCAACAATGCCAAATCAAGCCGCACACTGCGCACCATGGCAATAATGCCAAATCAAGCCGCACACTGCGCACCATGGCAACAATGCCAAATCAAGCCGCATACTGCGCACCATGGCAACAATGCCAAACCAAGCCGCACACCATGCACCATGGCAACAATGCCAAACCAAGCCGCACACCGCGCACCATGGCAACAACGCCAAAACCAAGTCGCTATGCCATTGGCACATGCCAAATATAGCGCCCTAGGCTTGCAAGACTTGCAACTAGGTCAACATGGCCGTACGTGCCATTGGCACATGCCAACACGTACCGCAAGCCATATTTCCAAGCCGCTATGCCATTGGCACATGCCAAATATAGCGCCCTAGGCTTGCAAGACTTGCAACTAGGTCAACGTGGCCGTACGTGCCATTGGCACATGCCAACACGTACCGCAAGCCATATTTCCAAGTCGCTATGCCATTTGCACATGCCAAATATAGCGCCCTAGGCTTGCAAGACTTGCAACTAGGTCAACATGGCCGTACGTGCCATTGGCACATGCCAACACGTACCGCAAGCCATATTTCCAAGCCGCTATGCCATTGGCACATGCCAAATATAGCGCCCTAGGCTTGCAAGACTTGCAACTAGGTCAACGTGGCCGTACGTGCCATTGGCACATGCCAACACGTACCGCAAGCCATATTTCCAAGTCGCTATGCCATTGGCACATGCCAAATATAGCGCCCTAGGCTTGCAAGACTTGCAACTAGGTCAACGTGGCCGTACGTGCCATTGGCACATGCCAACACGTGCCGCAAGCCATATTTCCAAGTCGCTATGCCATTTGCACATGCCAAATATAGCGCCCTAGGCTTGCAAGACTTGCAACTAGGTCAACATGGCCGTATGTGCCATTGGCACATGCCAACACGTACCGCAAGCCATATTTCCAAGCCGCTATGCCATTGGCACATGCCAAATATAGCGCCCTAGGCTTGCAAGACTTGCAACTAGGTCAACGTGGCCGTACGTGCCATTGGCACATGCCAACACGTACCGCAAGCCATATTTCCAAGTCGCTATGCCATTGGCACATGCCAAATATAGCGCCCTAGGCTTGCGAGACTTGCAACTAGGTCAACGTGGCCGTACGTGCCATTGGCACATGCCAACACGTACCGCAAGCCATATTTCCAAGTCGCTATGCCATTGGCACATGCCAAATATAGCGCCCTAGGCTTGCAAGACTTGCAACTAGGTCAACGTGGCCGTACGTGCCATTGGCACATGCCAACACGTACCGCAAGCCATATTTCCAAGTCGCTATGCCATTTGCACATGCCAAATATAGCGCCCTAGGCTTGCAAGACTTGCAACTAGGTCAACGTGGCCGTACGTGCCATTGGCACATGCCAACACGTACCGCAAGCCATATTTCCAAGTCGCTATGCCATTTGCACATGCCAAATATAGCGCCCTAGGCTTGCAAGACTTGCAACTAGGTCAACGTGGCCGTACGTGCCATTGGCACATGCCAACACCTACCGCAAGCCATATTTCCAAGTCGCTATGCCATTGGCACATGCCAAATATAGCGCTCTAGGCTTGCAAGACTTGCAACTAGGTCAACGTGGCCGTACGTGCCATTGGCACATGCCAACACGTACCGCAAGCCATATTTCCAAGTCGCTATGCCATTGGCACATGCCAAATATAGCGCCCTAGGCTTGCAAGACTTGCAACTAGGTCAACGTGGCCGTACGTGCCATTGGTACATGCCAACATGTACCGCAAGCCATATTTCCAAGTCGCTATGCCATTTGCACATGCCAAATATAGCGCCCTAGGCTTGCAAGACTTGCAACTAGGTCAACATGGCCGTACGTGCCATTGGCACATGCCAACACGTACCGCAAGCCATATTTCCAAGTCGCTATGCCATTGGCACATGCCAAATATAGCGCCCTAGGCTTGCAAGACTTGCAACTAGGTCAACATGGCCGTACGTGCCATTGGCACATGCCAACACGTACCGCAAGCCATATTTCCAAGCCGCTATGCCATTGGCACATGCCAAATATAGCGCCCTAGGCTTGCAAGACTTGCAACTAGGTCAACATGGCCGTACATGCCATTGGCACATGCCAACACGTACCGCAAGCCATATTTCCAAGCCGCTATGCCATTGGCACATGCCAAATATAGCGCCCTAGGCTTGCAAGACTTGCAACTAGGTCAACATGGCCGTGCATGCCATTGGCACATGCCAAACACACACGTTGGTAGCCTAACTTGCAAACCGTGCAACCTACCACCAAGGCCACGGCCCTAACGGCCACACATGCCATTGGCACATGCCAAACACACACGCTGGTAGCCTAACTTGCAAACCGTGCAACCTACCACCAAGGCGTTCCACACACGCCATTGGCACATGCCACACACACCACTAGCAGCTCTGGCATTGCCACTTGCGCTCGAGGTGCAACTCGCAACAAAGGCATTCCGTACATGCCATTGGCACACGCCACATGCGCCCCTAGCAGCACCACTTGCACTCAAGATGCAACCAACACTCGAGACATCAACACAAACCGGGGATGCTTTCTAGGGTTTTGGTTTGGCGGTCACAAAGATGCAGCGTACACTACGCTCACATTAAGAAAGCGTGAAAAGGAATAAAGCGGTCAAATAAAAGAGGAAATAATGGTGAAAACGTTTTCACCCATTAACACCATGCGGTTACCACCTCCTCCCATTATTTCACCCTTTAATCTCTTCCTTCATGAGGCCAGGGTACGTTTCAATCTCGACTTGTATAAATAGGTCTTACCTATTTCCACAGACAACAAGTCTCGGTCGGAGAGAAAAATACTACACTCTCAGAAAGGCAACTTTGGAAGCTCTCCCAAAAAAGCTTCCACCTCTTGCAAGCTTCCGAAGCTTCCACTTTCTGATACAAGTCGAGACACTACTCTCCCAGAATTATTCTGGTCTCAACACCTTTCTTTGCTTCCTTCCCCAAATCAACCCTTCTCCTCCGCTTTGTGACCGAAGCAAGTCTGGAACGGCCATTTCTTGGTTTAGGCCGGACTTGTACAGATTGATCTCTCGAACCTATAAAGTGCTCACGTGCAGCACATTTGTTTAGGGTTTGAACCAGTTTCTCACTCACCTACCGAATTTACCGAAATCGGCAGAAACGATTTTTACCCATAAACAATTGGCGACCACAGCGGGAGGATTGATCTATCGGCTACAATGTCAGACTGTCAATCTCATTCTTCGACCCAGATGTCAAGATGGTAGGGGAAGGCTACTCAATCCGACGCAACTACCAGGCAACCCGGTTACTAGTTGTAAAAACTACACGAGAAAAGCGGGGACTTGCCAAGATGCTACCACTCGATCCGACTCAACCACCAGACGGCCGGTTACGGTTGTAAAAACTACATGAGGAAACTGGGACTCGCCGAAGATGCTACCGGCGATTGGGGACTTCTTCGACAATGCTATCAGCAAAGCCGCCTTTTACATGGAGAGGGGCGTGTTCACAAAACCTATGAAGTGAGTAAATTTAGACTGCGCAAGATATACGAATGGTTTTTTAGGCTCTTAGTAAAACCGTCATACTACCGAGTATTGTGCCTATTGCTAGCACACACTTTCATAAAAGCAATATTCCTTTCCCAAAACATAATCAGAGTCATATTATCAAAACCATTCATCCCAGAAATAATCCAATACCCTAAAAAGCTACCAATTTGCCTATCAAAGGTCAAGCTTTGAACCAGACATCCAATATGTCTTTCAAAAAAAAAAAGGAACCTAAATGAAAGTTTAGCAGAGAAACGTTCAAGGAAAATTATCCAACAGAAGTCTGCTCTTCTTGGAGAAAGTCAACTTTGCATCTTCAAGAGCCGCTCTCTTCATAATCAACATCTTGGAAAGCTCTTCGAGTTCCACCTCCCTGTCGTGCAATCTCCTCGGCGGAAAGGCTTTCGATTGCCGCATCTTTCAACTTTTGGATCTCAAAGCAAGGCCTTCGACAAACCACGAAGTGTTGAACTCCTTTTCTACGCACACGTCGCGATGGTGCTCCCGGTCGGCAATAACGTCTTGAAACGGTGTGACCAGTCACCTCACGCATATCCTCGATGGAAGATAAAGCCTCTTCCACACGCTTAACCAAAGTGCAAATCGACTAGTGACTTTCTTGGTTGTGGCCATATGTCCGTATTTCTCCCAGATTCTGGTGTACAACGCCTCGTGCTTAGCCGGCACGCTGAAGCCGCCAACCAGCACGTGACCCGGATAAGGAACCAAGTACGGGGATCAAAAATGGCGCCTGCACCTGGCCTCACGACTCGCAGAGGGTCTTCCTCCATGTCTACGGCAACAACCATCAGAGAATCATCCGCCGTTTGAGCCACATCTGTGCCCGGCAATTGGCTAACGCCCATCTCCAAGTCACCAGCGGTGGTCACCAAAGGCAAGTTTTCGTGTGCCTCTACCCCAGAATCATCCTCCGAACCGGATTCCTCCTGCGAACTTGAGTCAGATATTTCACAAAAGAGGAAACAAAAGAAGAAAGAAAAGAAGTGCGAAACTCACCGAACCACTTCCCGAAACAGAACTAGTGCTGCCGGAGGAATCACTCTCACTTGTTGAACCTTCTTCTCTCTCTGACTCATCATCGCTATGGGAAGGCCCAATGCTGCTGGAGTTCTTTGAAGAAATTGCCTTCTCCCCGGCAACGTGCAAGAGCAAGCGAAAGCATTAACACTACCGAAGCCCTGAAAGAAACAAGACACATGTTCTCAGCCGAAATTCACGTGTTTTGAGACAAACCAATGAAGAGGCGACACATACCTGGTTATTGGAAGAACTGAAAGACACAAGAGCCGTGGGAGGATCTTGTGAAACCGTCCGGAACCCGCCAAAGACGATTCTTCGTTCTCCGTTCCTTGGCCTGGGGGCTTTCCGAATTGCTAGGCAACTTTCGTTTGGGATCTCTCAACATTGGATACTCCTTCAAAACTGCTGGGGAAGGTTTGCAACGAACGTTTTCCACCATGTTATTTACAAAATCTCGGATCATAATAAACTCGTTGCACCAAAACTCATTATAGCCAAAGGTCGTCGAAGTTACTCTTCCCATTTGAAATAAGGGAAGACGGATACCCGGTTTAAGGGCACTGGCGTCAAGGGCGACACGCAATGAATCCTTAGGGATCACCGGCCGGTAAACAAGAGGCACCCCTTGATCGAAACCCATGTGACGAGCAACACGGTCAATATTGTAAGCATCTATCTGGAAAGACCCCACGAAGAAAGACGGTATATAACGTGCAAGCAGCTTTGAATGAACAGGTTTTCACCAACGCTCAAATCGTCATCAGAAGACAAAGACATGAGCGGAGCAGAAGCAAAGGTGTCAATTTGAGCCACTGACCTATGGGCCGGCCCCCATGGACGAAAATTGATTTCAAGCAACTTATCAAGAAAACTAACCAAGCTCACACCAACTCTTGGACGCCTGTTCACCCATCGAAGAATTCGAGAACCCCCCCCAACTCACGGGAAGCGAAGGCAGCGGTTTCGGAGCCTACTTCTCAAAGTGCTCCCATAGCCAGACTTGCAGAAAAGCAACGTGCACATATGAATCCACTTTCATGAAACCATTCGAAACTTGCATGTTCGCAACTAGGTGATCCAGATGCACATACAGGGATCCAAGGAACAACTTGCCAATGGGAAGAACTTCACCCTTTGCCAACTTCACAGCAATCGCTAACAACTCCGGTCTTATTCCTTTCTTGCCAGAACCGTCATCAAAAATGTCTCTGGACAACCAGAGAGCCAAAAATGCGGCGACATGAAGATCACTGCTTTTCTGTTCAGGCTCCAACTCGTCCGGAAACCATTGAGATATCCACCAACCGTAAGGGCACCTTTCATCCTCTTTCCGGGCAGAATCCTTCGACTTCGCAATGGAGTCTTTCCGAGCAAAATCCCCCAACTTAGCGGCCAGGTCATCCCGCATCTTCACCTCACTTTCGGATAATTGGATTTTAAGATTCCCGATTCTGGAAGATTCAAGAAGAGAGCCACACTCTCCAAGGAGAAAGTTGTCTCGCCCCATCTACATATGATTGTATGGGTGTCCGAACACCATATGGAGATGAAAGCAACCAAGCCTCGGGATATCCTTCCTAACTGGAGATTTATCAAGTCTTGACAAAGCATCAATGACACGCGCTCGAGTCAAGTTGGTATTTATATGCTCCTTGCTCACCATGAACTCAACCCATCTATCAAAAGAACGTAATGGGCTTTGACACATCCCGAAGTCAATGTTGGAAGAAGAATACACCCCTTTATGAAGACAGAACCGAATGGTGCTCTACGGGCAAACCGAACGTGTCTTCCTTTCATCCTCACCACCGGTTAGCAAAATTGGCACGAAACTCCGGGTGATTCTTCCGAGCGGGGCGAGGGCTCTAGTGAAGAATTCATCATCTCGTGTTCGGTTTGGAATTATGAGCATCCTTCGACGAAGTGAAATTTGATTCGTGTAACATCTTATCGAATTCCTTCATAACAATTTGGTAATAAGATATACGCACAAAACAAACGGAGAAAGACGAAGTTATCTCCCTGACACATAATCGTACCCAACAAAAAAAAAAAAAAAAAAGAAAGGGGAAGGAGGACGTATTTTATTCGGGTTCAAGACTATATACACAGTATTTTATTCGGGTTCAAGACTATATACACAGTATTTTCTTCGGGTTCGAGACTATATACGCGACATTCTATACGGGTACAAGTGTGTCTACAGTATCTTTCTTCGGGTTCAGAATTATATACGGAGCATCCTCTACGGGTTCAAAATACACACGCAGTATTTTCTTCAGGGTTCAAATATTTCTTTCAGGACCGAAAATTCATATATGCAATATTTCCTACGGGTTCAAACAATATATGCAGTATTTCCCTTGGTTGCATACATACAATATTTTCTACAAGAGGCACGCCAAGAAATCATATGCAAGGATTGTGGAAGCGCCTACTCTTAAGGTTTACACCTACGTGAAAAGAAAAAAAAAGAGAGAAAAGTACTCGAAGACATACCTGGAAGCCGGTTTCTCTTTGCCGCTAGTATGAAAAGAGGAAAGAATAAAGCGCAGGATGGGGAGAAAAGGGCTTTATATATATATATATATAGGCGTGAAGACTTTGAAATAGGGAAGGATTTCCCTTTTACCAAAATCACGCGTGCAAGAAACGGGCCCACAAAGGGTGCGACTTCCCAATGTCGCCCAAGTCACGCCCGCAAGCACGGTTTCCAAGCTGCACCGGCCCCACCAATTGCGCCGACCGCAAGCACGCACACTTTGCGCCGGTCCCACCAGCTAGCACACTCAGTTTCCCAATTCACGCCAACTTCCCAACGTCGCCCAAGCTGCACCGGCCCCACCAATTGCGCCGACCTGCAAGCACGCACACTTTGCGCCGGTCCCACCAGCTAGCACACTCAGTTACCCAATTCACGCCAACTTCCTAACGTCGCCCAAGCTGTACCGGCCCCACCAATTGCGCCGACCTGCAAGCACGCACGGCTTCTACACTTTGCGCCGGCCCCACCAGCTAGCACAATCAGTTTCCCAACTCACGCCAACTTCCCAACGTCGCCCCAGCTGCGCCGGGCCCACCAATTGTGCCAGCCTCCCGATTAGTGCAAAACTACCAGAGGCAAGGATTCCAAATCCTATTTATAGAAGGTCAGACAAGCCTTCTTCAATTTTCTTTACGGTTTGCTGTTAATAGTTTGTCACCATCTTATGCTTACCTCACAACAAAGCCCCTGTTCCGAGCTAAGCAGGGGACTTAATGTTGATGGTGGTTTTTAAACAAGGGGTAAAATCGTAAAACCCCATGACCTAGTGTTACCCGCAACACATTAACTAAGAGCATTTAACTCAGGTGTAAATAATTAATAGGGGTATTTTTTTTTCAAAATACCAGGTTAGGGTTTTCAACACGGGACCCTAATTCCAAAATCAAGCCGCACACTGCGCACCATGGCAACAATGCCAAATCAAGCCGCACACTGCGCACCATGGCAACAATGCCAAATCAAGCCGCACACTGCGCACCATGGCAACAATGCCAAATCAAGCCGCACACTACGCACCATGGCAACAATGCCAAATCAAGCCGCACACTGCGCACCATGGCAACAATGCCAAACCAAGCCGCACACTGCGCAACATGGCAACAATGCCAAATCAAGCCGCACATCGCGCACCATGGCAACAATGCCAAACCAAGCCGCACACCGCGCACCATGGCAACAATGCCAAACCAAGCCGCACATCGCGCACCATGGCAACAACGCCAAAACCAAGTCGCTATGCCATTGGCACATGCCAAATATAGCGCCCTAGGCTTGCAAGACTTGCAACTAGGTCAACATGGCCGTACGTGCCATTGGCACATGCCAACACGTACTGCAAGCCATATTTCCAAGCCGCCATGCCATTGGCACATGCCAAATATAGCGCCCTAGGCTTGCAAGACTTGCAACTAGGTCAACGTGGCCGTACGTGCCATTGGCACATGCCAACACGTACCGCAAGCCATATTTCCAAGTCGCTATGCCATTTGCACATGCCAAATATAGCGCCCTAGGCTTGCAAGACTTGCAACTAGGTCAACATGGCCGCACGTGCCATTGGCACATGCCAACACGTACCGCAAGCCATATTTCCAAGTCGCTATGCCATTGGCACATGCCAAATATAGCGCCCTAGGCTTGCAAGACTTGCAACTAGGTCAACATGGCCGTACGTGCCATTGGCACATGCCAACACGTACCGCAAGCCATATTTCCAAGTCGCTATGCCATTGGCACATGCCAAATATAGCGCCCTAGGCTTGCAAGACTTGCAACTAGGTCAACGTGGCCGTACGTACCATTGGCACATGCCAACATGTACCGCAAGCCATATTTCCAAGTCGCTATGCCATTGGCACATGCCAAATATAGCGCCCTAGGCTTGCAAGACTTGCAACTAGGTCAAGGTGGCCGTACGTGTCATTGGCACATGCCAACACGTACCGCAAGCCATATTTCCAAGTCGCTATGCCATTGGCACATGCCAAATATAGCGCCCTAGGCTTGCAAGACTTGCAACTAGGTCAACGTGGCCGTACGTGCCATTGGCACATGCCAACACGTACCGCAAGCCATATTTCCAAGTCGCTATGCCATTTGCACATGCCAAATATAGCGCCCTAGGCTTGCAAGACTTGCAACTAGGTCAACATGGCCGTACGTGCCATTGGCACATGCCAACACGTATCGCAAGCCATATTTCCAAGTCGCTATGCCATTGGCACATGCCAAATATAGCGCCCTAGGCTTGCAAGACTTGCAACTCAGGTCAACGTGGCCGCCAACGTGCCATTGGCACATGCCAACACGCCAACACGCAAGCCATATTTCCAAGTCGTTATGCCATTGGCACATGCCAAATATAGCGCCCTAGGCTTGCAAGACTTGCAACTAGGTCAACATGGCCGTACGTGCCATTGGCACATGCCAACACGTACCGCAAGCCATATTTCCAAGTCGCTATGCCATTGGCACATGCCAAATATAGCGCCCTAGGCTTGCAAGACTTGCAACTAGGTCAACGTGGCCGTACGTGCCATTGGCACATGCCAACACATACCGCAAGCCATATTTCCAAGTCGCTATGCCATTTGCACATGCCAAATATAGCGCCCTAGGCTTGCAAGACTTGCAACTAGGTCAACATGGCCGTACGTGCCATTGGCACATGCCAACACGTACCGCAAGCCATATTTCCAAGTCGCTATGCCATTGGCACATGCCAAATATAGCGCCCTAGGCTTGCAAGACTTGCAACTAGGTCAACATGGCCGTACGTGCCATTGGCACATGCCAACACGTACCGCAAGCCATATTTCCAAGCCGCTATGCCATTGGCACATGCCAAATATAGCGCCCTAGGCTTGCAAGACTTGTAACTAGGTCAACATGGCCGTACATGCCATTGGCACATGCCAACACGTACCGCAAGCCATATTTCCAAGCCGCTATGCCATTGGCACATGCCAAATATAGCGCCCTAGGCTTGCAAGACTTGCAACTAGGTCAACATGGCCGTGCATGCCATTGGCACATGCCAAACACACACGCTGGTAGCCTAACTTGCAAACCGTGCAACCTACCACCAAGGCCACGGCCCTAACGGCCACACATGCCATTGGCACATGCCAAACACACACGTTGGTAGCCTAACTTGCAAACCGTGCAACCTACCACCAAGGCATTCCGCACATGCCACACACGCCACTAGCAGCTCTGGCATTGCCACTTACGCTCGAGGTGCAACTCGCAACAAAGGCATTCCGCACATGCCATTGGCTCACGCCACATGCGCCCTAGCAAAGACCACTTGCACTCAAGATGCAACCAACACTCGAGACATCAACACAAACCGGGGATGCTTTCTAGGGTTTTGGTTTGGCGGTCAAAGATGATGCGGCGTACACTACGCTCACATTAAGAAAGCGTGAAAAGGAATAAAGCGGTCAAATAAAGGAGGAAATAATGGTGAAAACGTTTTCACCCATTAACACCATGCGGTTACCACCTCCTCCCATTATTTCACCCTTTACTCTCTTCCTTCATGAGGCCAGGGTACGTTTCAATCTCGACTTGTATAAATAGGTCTTACCTATTTCCACCAGACAACAAGTCTCGGTCAGGAGAAAAATACTACACTCTCAGAAAGGCAACTTTCCAAGCTCTCCCAAAAAAGCTTCCACCTCTTGCAAGCTTCCGAAGCTTCCACTTTCTGATACAAGTCGAGACACTACTCTCCAGCACTATTCGGGTCTCAACACCTTTCTTTGCTTCCTTCCCCAAATCAACCCTTCTCCTCCACTTTGTGACCGAAGCAAGTCCGGAACGGCCATTTCTTGGTTTAGGCCGGACTTTACATGATTGATCTCTCGAACCTATAAAGTGCTCACGTGAAGCACATTTGTTTAGGGTTTGAACCAGTTTCTCTCTCACCTACCGAATTTACCGAAATCGGCAGAAACGATTTTTACCCATAAACAGGGGTGCAACAAGGTTTATAGCAGAAAGGGGAACCGATCCTATGGACATGTGTAACACATATATGTTAGATACCATATATATGTGGGGAACCGATCCTAGTACCTAGTCAACCGAACTTTTGGGAAGCTAGTGTGACTATGCATAGTACTCACATGGAGGTAGAACCGAAACTTTTTTTGGTAGAACCGTAAACCATGATTGTGATTGAATGTTGGTTTGATCAATCACATAGTTCTTGAAAGTCAGATGAACCAATTCTAAACTTGTTTGGAAGTGTGGCAAATCGGTTTCAAGGTTGTAAGTGTGAAAGAGAACTTACAAAGTTAAGATGTCGACAAACTTTGAACATGTGTTGTGAATGTTTATTTCTATAATTGTTTAAAGATATTCCTTAAAGGCTAAGGGAAGAGAATCCCAGGATCGAAACATAATTAAGTTAAGAATTTTTTAATTAAGGTTATTAATTTCATTTCGTAGGGAAATTACATAATTAGTAATGTGCATTTACAAATTAGATTTTCCGAGAGATTTCGATCGTTATTTTTGGACAGAGCATTTTCAGGAATTATGAAAACCGAATCTGTGCTTTTATGAATATCTTGAGAATATTTTCGGTTTTGGAAATTCCTTGGTGTCCAAACTTCCTTGTCTATAAATACTCGAAGTTTGCCTTTCTAGCAAACTAATCCTTCGTAACAACAGATTTACTCTTTTGTTGTTGTTACTGGTGTAGCCGCCTATTCGGAGAGGAGAGCAAACTTATTAGGCGAAATCTCTTACGGCCGCTCAGTTTAAAGTCTTCTTTGGGATTGAGAAGCTCTAGCGCGACCCGTTGGTGGGAAACTAGATAATTGCGGTTTATCTTTGTTTTCGATTGATTTGATTGACTAACGGTGGTTGAAATCTGATTGCACCTAGTTTTTTATTCTTGAGAATCTTCTCTTCTGATATAAGATTCACTCAAACTGGTTCAGAGTTTCGACAGGGATCTTTAGACTGTTGTTAGTTCTAAAGACGATCTTGTGATAATCCATTGTTAACAGACTCCGTTCTGTGGGTGATTGATCACAAGAGATTCAAGTGATTGTGTGCATGTTTTTATTGAAGATTTAAGAAGATTTGAAGACAAAGAAGATATTGAAGATCTGACTTGGGTTTTATAATCTTTGGTGTGCACAATACTTGTTTCGGTAAAAGAGGATCCAATTAATAATCGGTTTATCCTTGTGGTAGATTGGATTGATTAATTGATTAGATCGGCATCAATATGTTTCCTTGTGATTAAAAGTATTGATTGGCTTAATCTTAAACGATTACCTTTGGGTGATTGAACATTAGATGAATCTAAGGACCCGGCGAAGGAGTTTATGTTAAGATAAACAGAAGAGCCTTTGTCCGACTCATATCACTTGGTTGAATAGAGTTGATACCAAACAGATTTGTTGTTCCTTTACTGTTTGGAATACGAACCAAAGGAATTGTTCCAAGTACCTGACTTATTCACAAGTCGGAGGCATGGGAATACAGACGGAACTAAGTGAACTATAGGGTTAGTTACTTGGTCTCAACTATACGAAGTTAGGTGTAATATTGTGTAGCGGCTTAATCCCGAGAGTATTCAATTTTGGACAAGGTCCCGGGGTTTTTCTGCATTTGCGGTTTCCTCGTTAACAAAATCTTGTTGTGTCATTTAATTTTATTTTCCGCATTATAATTGTTTTATTATAATTAAAGTAAATCACACAAACGTTAATTCTTATTTACTTGATAAGCAATCCTATTGTGTTTGGTTAAGTCCGAACCTTTGTATCAAGTAAACATACTTTGTTGTTGTATTGTCTCAATCTCGTATCCATAGACGATCACACGAAGTGTGAACCGAGTAATTGCATTGTCTCGACTCAGTCCATAGACAATCACTTTCGGAGAAAGGACTTATAGGTAGGAAAAGTTTTAGCTTGAGGTATATTTGGGTACCCTCGCCTTTTCACTTCACAAACCCATCATCCAAACTGACTGCTACTCCCAATAATTTAACCCCATTCTTTGGTCTTGAAATTTCGGCAGGAAACACCCCATCCCTTAGCTTCCGTCCATCACAAGAGGGCCAAAAAATTTCTGTTTTCTTAATATTCGAAATAAGCCTTAATGCTGGCCCTTCCGTCTGAACAACAATAAGCGCTTTTGCTACCTCTGCTGTGTCACCAATAATAGTGACGTCGTCAAGGTACCAAGCCTGTAGGTTTAATGTACATTGCTCATTTATTTTCCTTACAAGCTGGTGGAGCACCAAAGAAAATAATAATGGCCCTAGGGGATCACCTTGTTGTACCCCTGCAGAAGAGTAGATATAGTATTCCCCCACATACAGCCTTGCGGACTGCCCATATAGGTATTCTACCCATGGTGATATGGATGGGCATAGCTTACGCACCTCGAAGAGCATAGCCGTACGGTCAACAAGGTTGAAAGCATTTGTGAAGTCTACTGTTAGCATAGTAAGCCTATCATCCATGTGGTGTTTATTGACATACCTGTTCACAGCATGAAGGATTGCCTCCGCGCCCCCAGAAACACCTACCCCGAACTGAAAGTCTTGTAGGTATTCTGCCATGTCCTTGCCTACCCCTTTCATAGCCACTTTGGACACAAGACGACGCCAAATCGTTCCAACGGCAATGGGACGGATGCTCTTGTCCGTCTTAAAAAGAGGCGTAAGGGGAGCTGATGCAATAAAATCCGCGAGGTTGAGTGGACATATCCCACATAGCCACAAATTAACAACCATTGTTATCGCTGCGACTAAATCTGCAGAAACAGTTGAACCTTCCCCACAAAAGGCATCCAAGAGGTGTTGTGCCCGAAGGCCATCCCTGCCACACGATGTTCCCTTAGGGAAATATTTAATGCAACTTAGAACAGTTCCATCTACTGCTACCAAAGGCGTCTCATGCAGTGGAATGGTTGGTTTTTGTGGAGGGGGCACGGTTGGATGTTTATCCTCAAGGGATTTTCTTGTATTCTCATTGTTTGGTGCCACCCCTGATGAACTTATGGATTTAACCGCAGCTATAAAATGTCCATCTGCAACCTTGCACAAACAGGTTGTGACATTAGTACATAACCTGTCCTTTTTTTCTTCCATGTCGTCCTCCTCAAATCTAATGTACCTTGTCTCGGACATGCTTAAAACCTCCCTTACCAGCTTGTGTATCCCACCAGATTCCCTCCAGGTTGCCAAAGCTTTGAGAATTTGTCTTTGCTGAATTGTTTTGCGATTCCCAAACTTGCATTCAGATCTCCCTTTAGGACGAAAAACCCTCAACGTCAAGCGAGGGAGCAGCAACAATTTTACCCAGTTCGTAACAGACTTAGGTTCTGCCACAACTTTATGAAGTGCCGCCTTTAGGGTGTGCGAAAATGCAAGTCTACAGCCCCTAGGAATACTCTTCACAGTGCAGATTGGAGCCCTGAAAACTGCATCCAGTGTCTCAACATTAAGTTCAAAATCATCTTTGCCTAACTGAAATGCAACTTCCTGTGAGCAGGGCCGAGGTATTCCAATAATAACTTCAGCCACATCCCCTTCACATGTTATAGGATGTACCTCATTGTCCCCTTGTTGTTTACACGCCCTGCTCCAAGCATGAATGGACATGCAATCAAAACACATCCACTGCTTCAAGGTTTTCAAAGTATTCTCTAAACCAACAAAAACATCTAAGTCACAACGTATGGCTTGCTGTAGAGCCTCCTTCCTTTCCTTATTACAGAGATGAAGTCTCTTCAGATGAGGGATTAAGCATGCAAACCCATTTCCCCCATTCTCCCCATCTGGGCACCCATGAAAATCTCTAAATGGGCATAAAACACTACCTCTACCAGTAGACATCATTCAGTCAAAACTTCAAACAGTAGAAGCGCCTGAAACTGAAGCTCATACTGAATTGTACCGGCCAGATAACGAGCAGTTCTCAAGCAACACCAGAAGCCTTAAACTAAGAAATAGAAAGCAAACTGTATAACCAAAAATTACTAGAGAATAAAAACTAAGAAGAAAAAGAGAGACGCCTGTTTATGAGAAGGAAAACCAGCGTGAAAATCAACCAAAAGGAAATCAAAAAGACCCTGACATCTCAACCTCACTTTAACCCATCGAGGTGATGGTGGGTGGTGATTGGACGGAAGAAGAGGTGGTTTTCCGGCGATGGTTTGGTTTGGTTGTGGAGGTTTTAGGTTTCAGGCGGAGGTTTTACCCAATTCGAAATGTTCATGATATTATGCATCCTATCGAATTCAATCATCTAGACTGGGATGTTGTTTGGAATTGATTAGAGTGGAACGTGGTTTGAAAAATGAATATACACCTCCTGCGAATGACTTCCTAGAATATAGCATCTGCATCTACGTTCGTCGAAGTTGTTGCTTAACAAAATAAATGATGCCATAGTTATTATAGTTGTTGCTTCACAAAATGAATGATATCATAATGTCCATTATTAATTTTTTATTATTATTATGAAAGGGAGCCACTGAGGCATTTATTGAGAAGCGAAACCATACAGAAATTTACAGGGATTTGGCAGGGAGACGCGCAACAAGTTGCGTTCCAATGCCTTTTTGAATAATGATACCTAACCTGTGGAAAAGAAAACTGCCTAAGTTATTATTGACATCGTGACTTGCCATGCAGTGTTTCAATCTTTTCAGAAGAACTGTAATATCATCGCTTAATTCCCCCAGTGTCGTAAATGCCAGAACGCCGAAACCATAATTATGAGAGGAGCACAAGTCAGCATATTTGTTGCGTTTGCGAGTGATAGCCGCTGAAATAGCTTGGCCAGGTGTGAAGGCTCGGTTTCCTCCCTTAGAAAAAGGTGAAACACCAGTGACGTCGAAACAGACGTCCCGTCCATTCTCCCAATTATAGATCATGAGGTGTTTGGTTTAAGAGAGGTGTTCCCGGCAGACGTAAGTCCTAGAGAAGCCTCTTTCCTTGCAGCTACTCCAGCTTTATAACACAGCTCAACAAAGAGGTCTCTTACCATGTCGTGACGATACTTTAGCCCCACTTCACTTGCGCAATGGATGGCGTGATCCCAAAACCGATCCATTACACGGTTACAACATGTACACGTACTATCTGCAACAAATAGGGGAATGCCCAAGCGGTATTGAAGAACTGACTGAAATTGCCGAGGTCCCAGTGTCTGATTAAGGCCTTGGATAGGGATTGCCTTTAGATAATCTTGTGCATGAGGTTTCTTATTACACTGCCATAGTATAGAGTCGCGCTCGGACATAGTAAAGGTAGATGGTATGGCCTTCATGATTGCATCATAATAACGAGTTGCCAATAAATGCATGGGCTGTGGGGCGACTTCGTTAATGTTGAAAGATGAAGGAGATAGACCACATATACGAATGTATTGATCCAGCGCTGTATGAAAATGAGGGCTAAGGCCAGGCGTACCTTGTAGAATTTTATTCTGCAGATGTTGGGTTTGAAAGCAAGAAGCTATATAGCCATATTGAGTAGTGTCTCGCATGGTGTAGACGCCTAAGCCACCATCTTTGATTGGGAGTGTGGCCATGCGTTGCTGTAGTTGGCCAAAACCTACGCCATCACTCGTAATCAGGTATTGCAAGAACTGTACCAGGTGATCATCGAACTGATGTTGGGCTACCAGCATGCACTGTGGTCTCGTTACACGCATTGAGAAGTATAGCTTCGAGACACCAACACAGTTCCGAAGTAGCAGAAGTTCGGCCTGCGGGTCTCGAAGTTTTTTAACACACTCCATCAACTGTAGTGTCTTGTCAATACGGGTTTGAATGATGCCACTGCAGAAGTCATCATTGAGACTGACCGGACCACCAAGCAAACGGACTCCGGTTGCTGGTTTACCTACGTCTGAAGGAAAGACGTCTATACTTCTAGGGTCAGTCTTTGGCCAGAAAATTTCAGTTTTCTGTATATTCAACCAGAGACCGTTAGAAGGACCATCATCTTGTAGAATCTGGAAAGCTCGTGCCACTTCGGTAGTGTCTCCAACCACTGTCCCATCATCCAAATACCAGGCATTAAGGTCCAATTTGCACTGCGAAGCGATTTTGCACACCAAAGGATGAAGAACCAATGAAAATAGTAGAGGACCAAGAGGGTCTCCCTGTTGAACCCCTTGTGCGGAGGATAGAGTGGACTTGTTGTAGTATAGCTTGGCAGGCCGCGCATAGCAAAATTCCACCCATTTAGCAATGCTAGGGCATTTATCACGCACTACGTTGATCAAGGCTGTCCGGCTAACTACGTTGAAGGCATTAGTGAAATCGACAAGCAACATAGTCATATTAGGGTGGTTACCTTTCAGCTCCAACAGTCGATTCACTGAGTGTAAGATACCTTCTCCCCCACACGGTGTGCCAACTCCAAATTGATGGTCGCCAAGGTAGGCAGTCATGTCTTGAAGCACCGCGGACGCTGCCAGCTTAGAGCATAAACGACGCCATATCGTACCCACGGCGATCGGCCGAATACCACCTCCAGGTTTGAGTAGTGGGGTTAATGGAGCGCTAGCGATGTACTCTCCAAGTGCAAGAGGGCATTGTCCGTTCAACCACAGATTAACTACTCCCATGATAGACACCAAAAGCTCATCTGCCACTGCAGCAGCAGCGCCACTCGTTGCATCTAACAAGTGCTGAGCACGGAGTCCGTCCCGCCCACATGAGGTACCCTTCGGAAAGCTCTTTAGAGCTTTCACAATGGCCGGTACGTCGACAGATACTGCAGCAGCACTTGGGTTGCAGGGTGGGATGACAGGAGGGCGAGAGTAAGGATGTTTTTGGCGTAGTTCGTGTAGAGTTTCTGGGGTGTCAGGGGCAACACCACTGGACGACAGGATGCGTATTGCAGCGGTGTAGTGTCCATTGTTCAATTTCTTTTGGCAGGCTTCTACATTGGTCTTGGCTTTCATTGGTCGGAGTGGTTGCTTTCTGGTTTGTTTCTGTTGTTGATCCTGTCGAGCCACCTCCAACAAGCGCTGGACAATATGTGAACAACCATTGGGTTGTCCCCATTCGATTAAAGAGTTGTTGATGGCAGCAATCTGTAGCTTTTTCCGCGGCCCGGATCGTGCTTCACTGGCGTTGTTAGGAAAGTAAAGGTTAAGAGTACATACCGGAAGCATCAATAGTTGAAGCCACGGATATAGTTCATCTGGTTGTGCTATCACTTTGTCAAGTGCCGATTTCAAGGCTCTGGAGAAACTCAACCTGCATGGTGGAGGAATGCTGGTAGTTGTAGTAATGCGGTTCCGATAAACCAGATCAAGAGTTTCTAGAGAAAGGCCGAGTGGTTCATCAGGAATGTCAGCACTGGTAGACACTGGTGTTGTTTCTGCCTGTGGTTTGTTGATGCCATGGATTAAAAAGTTTGCAGAACTACCATTGAGAGGCCCTAAGAGTACGCTACCACTATGAGGGCGACAGGGGCGTTTCCAAGATTGTACTTTCATACACTCACCGCAAAGCCACATCTGCAAAAGATTAAGAAGGCGTTCCCATGCTTGATAGACACTTAAGATAGTACCAATCCTTTCTTTACATACCTGTAACCTAGTCTGAGAAGGCCAATGCTGATCTCTTATATGTCGCAGAATAGAAGTTTTGACATAACCCCGTTCATGGTGGCCGTCGAGACAATCATCGAAATGTTTGAAAGGGCAGTGCGCCAATGTATCATCTTCATGAACATGTTGGCCATGGTTCCCTTCAGTGTCATCTTCGTCAGTGTCTGATGGAAGATTCTGGGAAGATGATGATCGCCGAGTCCTTGGCATTGCAGCACCAAGGAACTGCAATAACCGTTTTATGAGGATTAGGGCAAAAACGTGAAAAGCGACACAAGTGATATCGATCTGTAGGAAAAAATGGTGGGAATCCAAGATTGTAGAGTCTGAAAAGGTCTGAAAGGGTTAGGTTATTGAAAATGGTGTCATAATAATGCAATATGCACCTCAGGTTTTCAATCGCCTGGGTTGTCGCCGGAGACTCTCTCTCCAGGTTTATTATTATTATTATTATTATTATTATTATTTTTAAATTATTATTATTATAAATATTTATTAATAGATAACGATTATTACATTAACTAGTTGGAAGCCTAACAAGCTAAGCTCCAACGACATACTACTACATTAATTGAACATGTTGCTGTGCTAGCCTACCAACGGGCCTCATGGAAAACCTTGCCAAGGGGAGCCGAAACGGCGGGTGGGGGGCGAGATTGTGTCACAAGGGGGCAAACTAACACTACCTTCCATGTTAATTCCTGCAATATTACGCCATTGGGGACTCGAACCTGGGACCTCCTGGAGCGCATTAAACTTTGGGGAACGGGGATGACCAGCTGAGCTAGGGGCCCGTTCTTTTATTATTAAATGAAACTAGTTGGAAGCCTAACAAGCTAAGCTCCAACGACATACTACTACATTAATTGAACATGTTGATGTGCTAGTCTACCAGCGGGCCTCATGGGAAACCTTGCCAAGGGGAGCCGAAACGGCGGGAGGGGGGGCGAGATTGTGTCACAAGGGGGCAAATTAACACTACCTTCCATGTTATTATTATTATTTTTATTTTATTTATTTTATTTTTTTTTAAATATATTATTTTTATCTAAGATTATATAACGATTATTACATTAACTAGTTGGAAGCCTAACAAGCTAAGCTCCAACGACATACTACTACATTAATTGAACAGGTTGCTATGCTAGCCTACCAACGGGCCTCATGGGAAACCTTGCCAAGAGGAGCCGAAACGACGGGAGGGGGGCGAGATTGTGTCACAAGGGGGGCAAACTAACACTACCTTCCATGTTATTATTATTATTATTATCATCATCATCATCATCATCATCATCATCATGCATTACAAGTTCTTTACGTGCATCTCACTCGAAACGAACTCTCTCTTTTTTCAAGAAAAAGAATAGAGTTTTAGCATAACAAGAACAAAGAATAATATCCCACAAACACACGTGACAAACACATGATATCACTATCACAGATTAAATCCAACGGTCACAAACACGTTTGCGTTTTATGATCTTCATATATGGTATGTTTGGTATGCAGAGATCCGTATGTATTGGGTCTTCAACTCTTCATGTAACTTTCAAAGACTTTCTCATTTCCCTCTCTTTATAAATCAAGCTCCAGAAATCTCAGGAACAAATGCATGTCTTCGAACAACATTAATCAGGTAATCTCCATGTTTTCAAACCCATTTCTTTTGACTTGATTTTGAGAAACTCTTCATCCGAGTTTTCAGAATTTGGTTTTTGTTTTCTTTTGGGCATTAAATTGAACAGTTAAAGGGCTTTGATGTAAAATGTTTTAATGGGTATGTGATTTTGTGTTCGAATTGGATTTTTTGGTATGTTGGAGCTGTATTGTTAAAAAAGTTTACTTGCATTTATTGTTTTACATCATCAAGTTGGGATTTTTGGAGGTTAATTGGTTTCTTTGAATTACGGTTATTTTGGAAATTGGGTATTGGTTTCGTTGAATTATAGTTGTTTTGGAAATTGGGTATATGTAAGTCTGAATGTTGTTTAAATCTAGTGTCTTTGAACTTGGGGAGTCAATTTCACGATAATTTTGATTGATGAGTAGGAAAAGGTTACCATTTTATTGAAAGCGTGTAAAATGGATAAAATAATGATTCTTCATTTGGCTTCTGCAAGTAATGTAAATTGACCATATTATCTGAGAATTTGATCCCTCGGCGTGGGGAGAAACCTTAATCTGTCATTTGGCTAGTCTTTGCAGTGCGCTTTTTGTGCCTTTGAATCGTGAAAGAAAGGATGAAGAAGTTGTGATTCAGACAGCTTGTAAAAACTTTTCTAGTCATGGTCGAATCAACATGGGCACAACTTACGGTTGTTATATGCTGTCACTGTTACAAAAGACAAAATGCAGATATAATGATTTTATCACAATAATATCAATTTAGAGATTAGTGGTTTGGAGGCTTATAAAATCCTCAGGCGTTGAGTCCACTGCCGAGCGGACACCGGAAATATTGATGTTCTTTTCTCTAGTCTAGGAACAATATTCATACTTTGTCTGGTTTTCCTTCATCTTCTCTGGGTTAAGTTGAATTCCGCTTCCACACTTCTAACTTCTAAGTAGGTTTGCTAATTTGGTGCAGAACTTTTTTTGATTGGAAAGTAAATTGGTCAAGTTATTTGGAAGTTCAAATGAGGGCAGTTTCTTCGTGCTTTGCTGTGCTGCAAGGACCCAAAGGAAGATCCCTATGTATACTGAAAGAAAATGTGTTTGTTCAACCGATGTTTGTAGCCAGTATTTGGTCACGAAATTTCCATACGTTCCGTGCGCTAAGAAGTAGTGTAGGAAAGAGATTCGGGTTTAAGTTGGTGGCATCTGATGCCTGTAAAGCTTCTCGAGATGATCCCAATACTGGAAGGTTGAAGCAGCGGACAGTGACAACAAAAACAGAAAGAACGAGTAACATAACACGTAGCAGTAAATCATGCGTCATCAGGCCCAGTGAACTTGGGGAAGAAACGGTTATGATGGGCACTAAGTTAAACTTATACAATTCAGAGGTCATAGAAACTAAAGATATTAAACATTATGATGTTCAACCGAAGGTTGAAGGGAGCAAAAAAAGTGAGAGGCTTGTGACAATTTTTGTTTTTGATACTGAAACTACAGGCCTCCACCGTGAGAATGAAAGAATTATTGAGTTCGCACTTCGAGATCTTAGTGGAGGCAAGGACAGTACACTACAAACCCTAGTCAATCCTGAACGGGACATCCTTAATGACCACATTCATGGCATCACAACTAGCATGGCGAACAGGCCAGATGTCCCAAGGTATGTCATTTGTTATGTCCTTGTGGCATTATATCGTAATTGTGGTTTCTCTTATTTTTCCCTGCCAAATGAAGTCTCTCGTGTTTGCTCATGTTCTCAAACTTCTAAAAAGCAGTCTCTTCTGCTTCAATCTTATTACTGATGCACACTTGCTATTTGCAGGTTTTCTGATCTGATTCCAATCTTACAGCATTATGTGAAAACTCGCCAAATCCCTGGCACACCTATTCTGTGGGTTGGTCATAATGCCCGCGTTTTTGACGTGCCTTTTCTGATCAGTGAGTTTAGTCGATGCTCCATGGAGATTCCTTCTGACTGGCTGTTTCTAGATACACTTTCTCTTGCTAGGGATCTGATGAAACTAGAGGGTTTGTCTCTTTGATCTCCTCGAATTATGTGATCTTTCAATGTTCCCAATTCCTGTTTTGTTTTCTTTCAAGTCTCAAAATTCGCTGGCTAATTACTGTAAGCATAAACTTGTTTAACAGGATCGAAGCTTACAGGTAAATCTGTACAAGCACTTCGTGAATACTATGGAATTCCATGGGTTGGTAAAGCTCATACTGCAATGGCAGATGTGAATATGTTGTCAGAAATACTACGACATATGACTATTGACTTGCAGCTTCCAGCTTCTGCACTTTTAGAAAGATCTTTCACAGCCTCCGACATAATCAATGCGAAAAAGAAGAAAACCACCACAAGCTAGTATCTTCTTTTCTTTTGTATACTTACTCTTGTATCAGCAATTCATTGTAATATTTATTCAATTTCAACAAAATAACTGTGTATTCTCGCTTTCAGCCAGCAAAGAAAACAATATTTCATATCCAGAATCAGATTTTACATCCATGTTAGAAACTGTTTCATTTCCCACCCATCTAATAGTTTTTCCGTGTTCTTACTTAATCAATTTCCATGTTCTAAGACAATGAATACGTAACTGCCTGCTGTTGTGTTGTTGATGGTGATTGCATTGATTATATGGTGTCAAGAAGAATGGGGGTGTCCATGGATATAGAGATGGATTGGCATCCTTGTCCGGTACAAATAGAGCGTATCAGCGAGGGGACGATTACTTGTATTGGTGTTTGCAAATTTTCATTCTCAATCATGAGGTCGTTGACATGAACATTTGTCATATCGTATTGGGTAAAACCTTGGTTGGTTGACGTTCGCGTAACTCATAGTCGATGTGGAGACACTTGTGAGTTTATGCTGGAAAACACCAAGGTTATGCTAGTTATGGATAATCGGCCGTCGGTGAATCGAACGAGGTGGTGGCTTTAGACAACGCACTTGTTACAACAGGTGAGGGCAAGTTTTAAGACAATCTTGGTGAAGATGACCACGAGGTCCACGACGTAAGAAGTGATGTCCAAGCAGCTAACCAAGTGAATACCCAAGTGAACACAGATGCGGTGGTAGTTCCCAGTCTTGTGGATATAAAAGGGACAATGCTTGGAAAGCTTCCTGGTGAAGCGGTGTCTATTTGCGGACTGGCTAGTAATGCCGGTGCACAATTCAGGGTCAACTTATGTCATTAGTGGCGGTTCCAAACTTCTCCCGTCGATTTGTCATTTTCAGCGGTATAAAGTCGAAACGAGTTTCATCGTAGTAGGGGAATCTGATACAGGGTGTATCTTTGGTTGGTCAAGCTGGTATATTTTATGTCTAGGAATGTTCTAGATTTGGTTAATTAGTTTAGGAATTTTCCCATTATCTTTATAATTTAGCTTTGGTTTAGCTCATTAATCAGATTAATGAAAACTCTTAAATTGTTTGCTTTATAACACTGTTTGCTTGACTAACTCTTGGATTAGAGTCTTTGTTCCTGAATTGGAATATTATATAGTGGATTCTCCTCGTCTTTTTCGCTTCCCCTTGTGCCGTATCACCCTGGACTTTTCTTAGTAGCTATTGGTTACACATGCCATGAAAATAATTGCAGGATCCATGAAAAAAAAAGAGACTCTAACCCTGGAGTATTCTTATAAGGCGGATCCAGGATCTTATGTTGGTAGGGGCACTTCGTAGAACTTTCTAAATTTTATTACTAACCTGAGTTAATACATATTTCATACTTGTCCCCTACAAATTGTTGTACTTTTGAATCGTTGTACGATAACTTCATTATCTATAGCATCAGAGACATCTTTCTCAATGTAACAAAACGAAATATTATTCATCCAGTCGTCTTCTATCCGGTTCCATCCAGTCGTAATTATTACCCAGCGTTGATGATTCTCACCTTCAATGTTCATATCTCCACTCCTTTAAAACACTAAGTCATATGAGCTCCCACGTTGCACGGTGAGTGTAACACCCTTCTCAAATTAAATGAGATAAAAGCTTTCAACTAAAGCAATTCTGGAGAGGACAAGTGGCTGGACTTTATTGGTCAGAGCATTAAAACATGAATTACACTCTGTTTACACCATGTACTTAACTGGCCGTTTATAACGCCGTTAGCGAAAACGTGGGTATACAATACTTCTGTCAGCTTTTGTGCCTAAATATTTACCTACACTTGGTTTACACCGAAAACTTAACTGGACGTTAAGTAGGTAGACAATACTTTACTTAGGTTGACGTTAAGTAGGTACATCACCATCGAAACTTTCCTTCAATACTCTTTTCAGAGAAACAATTCTTTCCTTGAACTTTTCTCCATTCCTTCTTCTCCATCGAAACCTCTTCTTCCTTCATCTTCATCACCTCCTTCATGACAAACCAGTACATCACCATCACTACCATCATCACAGTCAACGACCCATTTGACTTGGTTTTAATCTTTTCTTCTAGATTTGACTTGCAATCTCAGAGACAGGAACCCTAATTTCAGTTTCTCTTTAAAATGGTTGTTGTTCAAGAAAATCAGCAACCCAAGATGGTAAATCAACAACTGGAATTGGTAAATTCGAATCCCAAACTTTTTTTTCTTCTGTTTTTTTTTATTTTGGTTAATATTTGGGGTTTATAGATTTTATTTTGATCAGAATTCGATGATTAGATTAATTGATTAGGGTTTAATTATGTGGAATCTATTACAAGATGATCAATATCAATTGATTAGGGATTTAGATGTCTAATTAGAGTTTTGAATTGTATGATTAGGGTTTTTATTGAGTTCTCTTTTGTGGATATCAGACTGAAGCCCAGAAAGAAAATCTGAAATATTTGGATTTCGTACAAGTATCAACTCTTCATTGCGTTGTTTATCTCTCTAAACTCTACAATCTTGCTAAAGAAAACTCCAGTCTGGTGTTTGTTTAGCAATCTTTGCAACAAGTCAATTTTACCAGGTATTATTCTTCTAATTTGATTTCATTTCTGTTACTGTCAAGCTCCAACAAATAACAAGTAATATGAGATTACTGAGTTATATGAGTCATTTTATGCTTAGGAAGATTGGGTTTCAATCCAAATCGATTTTACAGGGTATTGGAGCAAGAAACATAAGTGACAGAATTATCTCCATCACCATCTCAGAGAATGAATATCAAGTGTTTGTAATAATGCATGAACCATCATTTCTTCACCAAAAGTTGTTGTTGTATCCAATAGTTCTATTAGGTGTTTCCAAAAGTTTTTTCTTTTGCACAGCTGACCAATTGTTTTTTACAGATTGTCCCATTGTACCGGATGCGTATACAATACTTGGATTTTGCATCAAGCTTACATGCATTCAGTAACTTCTAAAGGAGGTCACGGGAACGTGTCAAAGGATGCTGGTGTCCGGGTATGTAAACCTATTTCACTATTGATATAAGTTGAACCCTATTAAGGCGGGAACAGGCACCTGATAAAAATTGTATTATGCTACTTATTCAAATCAAGACTCTCCATGTTCATTCCAGTGCAGGCACCTGATTAGAATTTGAGATTCTGGTAAGTGGTAGTATACCAAGGAAACAATATCAAGAAATTGTGGTTAAAGCGTGATTTTTGAGATGAACACTTTCTACTTACATATGTACTTCTGACTTAGAGACAGCCATTACTTCACATTTCACAGTATAAAAACTTCACTGAGATGTGCAATAAAATACTCATGAAATACTCAAGGTCCTGTAGTTACATGTTGCTGGTGAAGTTTCTTGGTTCCTGAAATATGAGAATCCATTACTTCTAAAGAACCCTATATGAACCTAAAACTGAATATGATGACGATAAAAATTCAATATTCGCTAATCAGCAGAACCAATTTGATTAAAAAGAGAATCAGTTAAAATAACAATACCACATAAAATCAGTAAACAAACGATTGACAGAATATCCAATTTATTATGTATTGCCTACATAACTCGATTAATTTTGTGGTTGCTCAAACTTATTTTGAACTCTTGCCTATTACAGATTTCTGATTGTGTGGTGTGGATCCGTACGCTAGCTAGACCTTCAAAACGCAATACATAATACATTTTCCTTTGTAGGAAATTTGATATACTACCTTTATACCCCCTAACAGATTTCAGAAGCTTTGTTGATCTATTTCTACGTCTAATGCTTTTTTGGTTGTCTTATCATATGAGAAATCAAAGCTTTGGGGGTACATGCTCACTCATTGTTGGTGAGGATGGTTCGCGAGAGGAGGTATAAGGATTTTGTACATACTGCCGTCAATCAAAAGCGTGCAGCCACCGAGAAGAAGAGGTTGGGATTGTTGGATTCTGAGTAAAGAAGAGCATGCAGTAGGATAATGAAAGTGTGGCGTGTGGTTAGGTCTGTTCGACACCAGCGAGAGATTGAGAGAAGTACAATGAAGGACCGCTTGGAAGATCGGCTTCAGTGGGTACATGCGAAGTTTATTCTTCCCAATCATTTTTGTGATTTGTGACATAAAGTAGTTTATTGTTTATCTGTTTTTTTTGTCGGTAAGATCTCTCTTAGTTTGTCTATTAAATTTTTATGTCACATGAACAGGCTAAGAAGCGAAGAGCAGAGTATTTAAGGCAAAGAGGAAGTCTTCAAAGTTGTGTTTATGTTAATGTGCATAAGATGCAGAGGCAGGGCGATTTTCTTTCAAGAAAATTAGCACGGTATGTATGCTGATCTTGCATATTTGACTTCTATATGCTATACTATGTAGGGTGTTTTCCATACCTTAGTCAAGTTGTTCTTTAAGCGTGGAAAATGGTTTATTTCCTGTTGCTAAACACAGTTATTTCTAGCTGTTACTTAAATTATTTACTCATGTCAGGTGCTGGAGGCGGTTCCTGAGGTTGGGGAAAACTACCTTTGCTTTAGCTAAAGATTACGAGGCGTTGGGAATAAGTGAGGAACATGTTAGCAGATGCCGTTTGAGCAGCCTGCTCTTCAGATTGAATCTTCAGCCACAGTTCAGACTGCTAAAGCGTTATTTGATCGTCTTGATAGTCTCTTTGCACTCTCACAAGCTTCTACCATTACCAGTCGTACATCTAGAAATTGGTGTTAAGATCCCTCCCTCTCCATATTCCCTTTTGTTGTTCCTAATAATTTGACATATTTTAGTAGTTTGTGTTGTTCTAAATTACAATTTCGATACAATTTGACATATTGGTGTTAAATCTTCATCCTAATTTTAGCTACACCATTGGAACCATATTAATCCTAATTTTAGCAAGTGCTTATAGTTAACAATTTTAAATGGATGGTGTTGTATACATCCCCGTAACTGCAGCTGTGTAGGGTTCTTCAAATGCACCTTCATTTAACGGGAGAAGGTAAATTGAAAGCATCATATACATGTGAAATGACTGACTTAAGAAATGGCAGTGTTAAGACTTGATCAACAAATTTTGATGTGCTTGAACACTTGCCAACAGCTTCTGTTACTCAGTCGGTTATGCAGCATAGGGGATTAAGAATGAGAAGGCTTATTAATGAGAAACCCATCTTTGGAGCTCATGGGACTAAGAAGTAGGGGTGAGCAATGTGTGGATGGGTGCCAAACCACACCAACCAAAAATCCTAAGTATGCTTTGGGACGGGGCGAGGCGAAGCCGAGCCACACCAAATCCAAAATGCATCGCGATGGTGGGGCTTCGCCCGGTGCGTAGCACGGGCACAAAATCTAGTGTTCATATATATACATTGAAACTTTTCTTAAGAAATTTTGTGAAAAAAAGAAACGACTTTGTAGTTAGGTTATAAGCTTTTTTTTAGTAGAGGCCTAATGAATCGGTTTAAGCTGATACCCATAACTAAAGGAAGTTTTAATTTTTGACTATTTTATAGCAAAATATATTGCATTAATTAGTAATTATCCTGTTACCTATATAAGGAAAAAAAAAAAAACTTAAATTGAAGTTTCGAATGGTAGAAAACGTAAACAGATTCACTAGAATAACAAACAAGTTATTTTTTTTAGGAAATTTAGTGCAAAATATTAGTAGGATGGATATTTTTTTGGAAATTCAGCATTGGCACGTGCCTAAGTGTGCCTGCATGTAGATCCGCCCCTGGTTACAGGTGTCATGCCTCTGGATGTGAGAAATCCATGAAAAAGGGTGCCTGAAACTGTTACCCGCTCCACAAACTTGCCCTCCAGTATTTTGCATCTCTGAGGCTGATTTGCCTTGTAGTGCATGTCCATCATTGTTTTCCATTAATATGATATGTTGTTGACATTGTCCATGATCAAGAACATTCGACACAAAAATTGTCAGTCACGAAATGTAATAGATAATCTCTGCAATTTCAACAGTTACCCAAATGCAAAAAGAAGTACAAAAAAGTTGTGACTGTATATGCATTTTTATTTCTAGTTTCTACTATTTCATTTCTTTTCATTTCTTTTTTTTTCACTATGTTGCATAAAAGAATTTTGCTACATGAAGTGAAAAATAGCTTGTCACAGAAAAATGAGGGTTAGGGACATAAACATCCGAAAACCCCTACAGAATTTTTATATATCAAAACCCTGACAAAATACAATGAGAACTCAACAAATACATTCTTTCCTCTAAGAATGATTAATCTCTATTCTGGAGTATCCAAGCTGCAGTTGACAGGCTGTCGTTAGAAGCATTTAAGCTTATGTTCTCAACTTTCTGCATGTTTGAATGTGTAAGCGAAGGAGGATTCTGTTTGTGGAAATAGACCTTTCGAGATCCGTATATGCAATTTGATCAAAACAAGGTCTCCTTCAGGATAAGAAGAATCATCATGACGAAGCACATGAGAACAAGAGTTGTTGCACATGTTACCATGCCTCCTCTCCGTTGTGCTCTGTCTGCCTGGAGTATATTGAACAGATCATGTAAGTGGGTTATAAGTTTTAGCTAAAATTTTCAAATACACCATAAAGAAATGATGAAGAGGACCTTCTGCAATTGCTTGTAACCCTGCTCAATTGTGGCCGACACATTCTGAATATTGTAATCTATGCGGTCGACAATAGTACCCTGCAGTGAAATAGAAGTCAGTTGAGCAAACTGGATCTCTTTAAAAAACTTCAAAAGTAGATGAATAAGTCTTTGATACTGGAATTGGTGGCAAAGTAAGGACCTGATCTATCACGAGAACCGAGAGATCCTTCATAATTTGAGCAAGATCATTTACTGATTCGACAACCTACGTGAAATGCAGATTAAGTCAACCATAAAAGTCTTTCTCATACATTATGTAAGAAAATAAGAAATGCGAAGATATCTAGTCACCTGGGTGATTTCTCTTTCCCTTTCTGCTGTGAATGCTTCACTTTTCTTTAATTTGGACATCTGGTAGTCCGTGAATCCCTGAACATATCATGTTCACATTAGATAACTAATCTTAAAACTCTCCATTCTCAAAAAAATTAGGACCAGTAGTTGCATTATTGAAGGAAATAAATACACATTACTATTTCACTATATACACAAAATTAAGAATTATTTGTGTGAAACAGAGCATACCACATCATCAAATTCATCATCTCCCGATTTTGATCTATCATTCAAATTCATTTCTAGATCAACCCCATCTTGACCCTACACCACAAAGTAAAGAAGAACAACAATGAACTTCTAGTTCGAATAGCTTAACGCAGCTCCATAGATGGTTCACTTGCTCCTTGCGGAAAAAGTAACAAGCAATAAGTCTGCCCCCCCAACATATTACAAACACAATAAGGAAGAGGCAAAGGCAAGTGAACCTCTTTCTGCTGCTGAAGACGTTTCAAATATGTTGACTGCTTTTTCCGAAGCTCCATTGAGAGGTTCTGGAGGTCCGTAGCAAGACAGCGCTACAAGAAAAACACGCAATTAAAGCCATACCAAATGAAAAGAACGCATTACTGATTTGAGCTATTTCCTTTGCATTTTCACATCAATAAATGGGGTAAAGGAAAAAAACGTTCAGGGTTTCTTTTTTTCAGAAAGCAAATTCACTTGTATATTGAAAGTGTTAAGAATGCTTTGTGCTTCTGAAAATCTCGGATAATGTAAATGACCGACATACCTGTACATTTTTCCTAACATTTGAATCCTCAGACGGTCCACTTGCAGAGAGTCTCTGTAATCTCTTCTCAGACCTTTTCAATAGACCAGTAATCTCGTGGGTAAGCGTCTCAATCAAGTGCTGATCATCTCTGCCATCTCCAAAAGAGGGCATCAAAGCCTTGGCATGAGCCTTGACTAATTCGGCCATTTTAGTTCTTGCGCGTTGCATGTCCACTCCTATTTCCTCGAAAATATCCACCCAAGCAGGAGGCAAACCCACGGTAAGAGCACCCCCACTACAACATTCAAATTCCATTTTCACTCAAGGTCTAGAAATTACATAGATAAGAGAAGTTCTAAAGCAGAAGATACAGAGCTACAAAATAAGTACATGACTTGCTACCTTCTTACAAGTGCCTATATACTCTATCAGAGGCCTGTTCAGCGATACCAATAATTTGACCAACTGTAAACCCACATCACTCATAGGAATTCTGTATTGTGTTGAGAATATCGTGTCGTTTGAGCTCCTACATACATACCCCATTAAGATGCCTACAGTCCTAAACTATAGTGTCTCTCTTGGAACCACATGAAATTGAGAAAAGCAACATAACAAGACAGCAACAGGTTGCTCGTGACAATTAAACGCAACCAAGTCTCGCTTTCAGGATTTCAAATAACCAAAAGTGACAACGGGCGACAACTTCCACATGGTTTTGGCACTCTAAGCCAGAACAAGTTTTCTACAGCCCTAAGATGTGTGCAATTGTATATACAGACTCTAACAAGAGCTATGAGCTAGTGAATTTCATACGAGGCATCATTGTGAGTTTACATTACAAATATACAAGCACAGTTTTAATAGACAAGGGCAATGTGCCCCAAAATATAGTCAAGGCAACCATACCTACAATCTTGTGATAACCTAGAAACAAATTCTACATCTAAATACCCAAATCAAAACCCTAGAAGATACAAATTCATACAAATTTTCAAAATTTAGATCTCAACAGAAATTCATAACAACACATACCTAGAACTTCCAGGATCATCAGTACTTAGAGGAGTATAAGATCTCTTATTTGGATTCAAAAGTGATGTATTAACCAATTCAATAACAGGACCACCACCAGCACCACCACCTGAAGTAGATGCTGAAGAAGAAGAAAAAGCAGGCGTTCGAACACTCTTCAATGCATCTCTATATTTCCTATACAAACTAGTCCGATTTCTCGTTGCCATTTATCAAAAAGAATCAAAATTTCTATAAGAAATTAACGATATCACTCTCAATAGATCTGAAAATTGAATTCGTTTATGATTAGGGTTTACAAATTTCACTGCTACTGCTTTGATTTGAAGTTTCTTCTGCCTCGGTTGATGATGATGATGAAGATTCAAAGTGGAAAATTGAATGATAGGCTAAAATACACATAATAGGGGAAGAAACTTATACTACGCCCACTCCTCAACTAATAAAATTTGTTTTTCCCGTTTTCTTGTTGAGACTCGGGGACTGAATTGTTGAATATCTCTAAATTTCCTGGAATTGTGTCATTTTTGCAAACAACTCCCTCTTTTTTTTTTTTTTTTTTTTTTTTTTTTTTATGTTGAAGTAAACCGGTATATATTATATTCAATTTTAACGAAGTACTCCCTGCGTACCACATATATAGGCGGCCGCACAAATTCTCTTATATTAAGAAAATTACATTGAATTCATCATTTTTCATGTTTTTTCTTGTTTTACCCTTTGTCTTATTACTATCTATGTACAATAAATAAGGGTATTTGTGAGAAAATTCATCTTGAAAATAGGACTCCGCCTATCTATTGGTACAAAGAAAAATCAAAATTCCGCCTATATAATAGGTACGGAGGGAGTAAACCGGTATATATTAAATTCAATTTTAATAAAACTCCTCTCCTATTAAAAATCAAACATCCAGAGTAAAATAAACCTGGCCAAATTGGGGTATACCCAGATTAATTGGAGTATACCTAATAAGACAAAACCGGGTTATTATGAAGTAAAACACAACACCCCTTAACCAGTTAATTTCAAAATGACTAATCTACCCTTGTTTAATTAACACTAATAATGTGTTTAGGTTAATTAATTTACTAGTTAGTTAATTAGTTGAATTAAAATTCTCAAATTAGGTATTGTTTAGATTGAATTATGTGTTATGATTTTTGAGGATTTTTTTTTTTGTAACGGAAATGAAACCACACTAGCTAAACACTTCTACAAAGGGGATGGCAAAGCTGCTGAGTGATTTCATACTCAAAATTACATAAGGAATCAACACTTTTAATTTTGAAAGTATGAAAAGTCGGCAAGGTCGACAAAAAAATACCCTGCTGACTATAGGATTTTTGACATCCAGAGAAAGGTGTTACGAATGCATGATTAGTCGGAAAGGTATTAATTTCATAACCTGACGACTAAACTAAAGTCGTCAAGGTATAAAGATGAATACCGTGACGACCTTGTAAATGCTAATTTCAGAGATGAAAAGTCGTCATGATATTCAACCTAGGAAGATAACGACTAATACTAGTCGGCAAGGTCGACAAAAAAATACCCTGCCGACTAATACTGGTCGGCAAGGCGACAAAAAAAGACCCTGCCGACTTTTGATAAAAATGTGGAATCATAAGGGATTTGAGATTGGGTATGATTTTGTACCCAATCTCAACTCGAGTATGTATTACATATTCAGTTTGAGATTGGGTACAAAATCATGCCCAATCTCAAAACCCGTATGTGTTGATGGTGGATTTTCGACAAAGGTCAAAATCGTAAAATCATGATACTGCATGTTCTGACCCGGCTTCAGGAACGCATGTGACGATTCATATTTTACGATCTGTGAACCGTTTCACGATCTCTGACTGAGTGAGCGTTCCTCTCAGAGCCATAATGAATATGTTTCTCGAAAGGCCTCCCAGCTGAGCGTTCGATGCTGCGCATTTCATCATGACCTCTATGTAGAATCAAATGATTGGGCGGTTCTCTAGACATAATTGTTTGTTAGAGAGCTTAACGCCTTCAGGACGTCACGTTGCTCGTTGTTCCCTGACTACATAGAGAGACCCACCTCTACATAGAATAATGATTGGGAGGTTCTGTAGACATAATTATTTGTTAGAGAGCTTAACGCCTTCAGGATGTCACGCCGTTCGTTGTTCCCTGACTATGTATAGAGATCGCGTATAGATTCAGGCGGCTTTCTAGACATAATTGTTTGTTAGAGGGCTTAACGCCTTCAGGACGTCGAAGCTGCACGTTGTTCCCTGACTATGCACCCTTCAGAACGAGTATGATGCTTCAACTATCTCATATATCGATTCTACAAATAGATTTATTCTATCGTGACATTCATCCACTGAATTCCTAGAAAATAATCTATTATATCTCATTACTCCGTTCCCTGAATTCCCCGGCTGGATTCATGGATTAGTAATAGATACTCAATTTATGTTATTACTCCGTTTCATGAATCATTCTCCGCTGAATTTCATGAATCAGTAATAATTACTCAACAATCGGGCGTCTGGACTATCACCGAGTAAGCCCCAAGAAAATGGTGCAAGTGTACTCAACGATGATGCACGAACGAGCACCCAAATGCACGAACGAGCATTAAAAAATATGGACAAACGAGGAAACCTACGCAAAATAGGAGAGAGAAAATAATAATAAAAAATAAAAAGAGGAGTCTAGGGACCGGGACCACCGACCGGTCATGCCGCCGTGGCCGGTCCGCCACGCCTCTTCCTTTATTTTTTCTTATTTTATTATTTTCATGATCTCATGAAAACTTCTTCATTCAAGCAACTTTCCTTGTTTGAGCAAAACTCACGGTTTCTCCATATTTTCCTTCAAATTATAAAATAATAAAAAAGGGGAAGGTGTCACGGGACCGGGCCACTAGCCGGCCGGCCATGCCCTAGCCGTGGCCTGTCCCACACCTTGCAATCCCTTGTTTTCATAATTATTATTTCCCCCATCTCATGAAACTCCTCCGTTTGAGCAAAAACCCTGGTTTCTCCATATTTTCTCAAATACTGCTCAAACGATGAAAAAGTCAATTAGTCACATGACCGACTAGGCTATTCACGAAAAATATTAAAATATTATTATTTTAATATTCTCAAAATATTCATCAAACGAGCAAAGTTCTACTTGCTCATTCGAGCAAAATCAAGAATTTCAGTCAAAGATCAAACTCTTCTGAAAATCCAAAATATTGCTCAAACGCACACCAGAAAATACCAAAACTCTTAGGACTGAGACACAGATATTATGGTGACACGGTCATGCCTCCTTGACCGACCAAGGCCGGCCCTAAGGCTTGAAAGGAGCCGGTCCCACACATCTTTATAATTTTGACATAATTTGCTCAATTGCTCATATTGGGTCCAAACTCTATCCAACCAACTTGGAATTTGCTCAAACGACCATCAGCTGGTCCCACGACCACCAAGGGCCGGTCTCATGCCATCTTGGTCGGTCTCTCACTTCTCCATAATTTGGTTTTATCACCTAATGCTCAGACGAGCACTATTCTAATAAATAATTAAACCGACATTTAACCATCCCTTCACCAATTGGTCAACAAAGGACTTTGGTGCATCCTCACACGAGCACTTGGGCACTACATGGTCGTCCATCGTCCCATGTAGCCGGTCCATCCTTCACTCGTGATTGATTTTCAATAAATCACCAACTGATCAGCAATCGATCAAAATTAGGGTTTCAAACTGAATGCTCTACAAATCATCATTTTGAGCAAGTGCAAACACTAATAATTTTATGATTGATCCATCAATCAACATATTAATTAATTATATAATATTCGGTCCATCTACCAATATTTTAATCAATATTTTATTTGGTTATGCTACCAATAATTCATCAAACGAGCAATATTCGCTCAGACGAGCAATATTTGCTCAAACGAGGAACATTGATTTAACCATCAATATTCAATAATTTCACTCAGACGCGAGCAACGTTGCTCAGAGTGGTAATATTGATTCAACTATCAATATTCTACGATTTATCAGACGAGCAATTGCTCAAACTATCATCATGTCGATTCAAGAACTATACGTCTCAACAGACATGCTCAATCCATGAATCACTGAGCATTCGTCAATCATGCTCAATTCAGCAAAACTTAGACTAACTGTCTAATCAAGTCAACGACTGACTGATCAAATACACGTCTTCTTTGCAGACTCCACGTTCGTGAGACATCAATCACTTCACATGGGGGATATCAGTTAGGGTTTTGGTCTGGCGGCCTACAACACGTGTGTTCATCCACGATGAGAAATATGAGTAAGTCGTGCAAGCGGTTGAGGGAGTTAGCAAAGTAGTGGGTGGACGATCAACCAAGTCTCCACACGACATGGAACTGATTTTACCACGATCACACACTTTCCCACTCTTTCACTCAAGAAACCGTCACACTTACCGGGATCAATGTGTTTACTATTCTGACAATATAAATAAGTCCAAAATCGATGACTGAAGGACAACAATTCTCGATTGAAACTTATTTCCAGAACTCAACAGTTCATCAATTTGCAGAAACCCACAACACATCCACAATCCTTGATTATCATTGATCTCACACAATTCTCATCTTCCCCCTACAGATCAACCCATCTCCCTCTTTGTGACCGAATTAACTCTGGAACGGCCATTGACTTGGTTTAGGCCGGAGTCCTACAGATTGATCTCTAGAACTCAAAGCACTCCCGTGCAGTGCATCTATTTGAGGTTAATCAGTTTGCTCGGTTGAGGAGTCTTGCTGCACGGTCGTCTCTTCACTGCTAAAAACCAGCAAATCGTTTTTCCCCATCTACAGATTGGTGACCACAGTGGGAGATTAATCTCTCGGTTGGAATCTCAAACTTTCACAAAATGGTTGATCTTAGGTCAGGTTCAGTTACAAATCCTAACACAAACAATGCCAGCACTAGAAACAACGGTGGTACCCAGAAACTACTCCCGTTTCCAACAATGGTACTGGCGGTACCACTCCTCCTCAAACCAACAACAACCATCATCTCTTCGGCCGGTCTCCTGAGGAAATCAGACAAAATCCGCCCACCATAACCGATCTCATGAAGGTGCAAGAGACTCTCGCCGAAATCAGATTGACATGGCTACAACACATAAAAAGCTGTGCAATTATATCAAAGCTCTCACCGACAAGATGTCAGAAAAAACTCAAGAGAAAGGAAAAGCCAAAGAAACATCTTAGGTTGCTGATCCTGAAGTCACTATAATCCATGTAGTAGACGATGATGAAGTCCACAAGGCTGCAGATAACCCACCAACAAAGGAACCTGCGGGCTTCATCACTCGTGAGGACCTAGAACGCTTCATGGAGGATCGAGGAAAAGACAAAACACCATTTGTTCTCCGTCATCAACCTCCATATCCTGCTGCTACGTAAAGAATTCCTCTCCCGAAGGGCTACACCTCTCCAACGTTCACATTGTAGAACGGAACGGGGAACGCTCAAGAACATGTTTCTCGATTCTTAGAAGCACTAGGAGAACATGAACACAATCATGTCGTCCGTTTGAAGGAGTTCTCAAAGTCTCTGACAGGCCGAGCATATACTTGGTACAACAACATTGCACCATGGAGCATCACTTGCTAGGGAGAAATGGTTAATGCCTTCTACCGGAAATACTTCTTCGTCTCAGAGCAGATCACTCTCTCTGATTCAGGAAAAATGTCTCAGAAGATATGTGAAGAGGTTCAGAGTCCAAGTTTGAATTGTCATGACCCGAATGTCACTGAACAACAACTGGTAGACTTGTGCATCAACGGAATGATCCCGGTCTACAGAGCCTTGCTGGAAAATCACCGGTTCCAGACTTTCTCAGAGCTTCATGAAGCAGTCAAATGATCAGTGACTACTGCACCTGCTTTACTGGAAAGAGCAAAGTCTGCAAGGTCGAGGAACCTCGAAGCAGCTGACGCCTAGTCAGCAATCAGTACAATCTCCCACCTTCAACAAACGTTGTTGCTAAAATTAATGAAAGGAAAGCCGAGACACAGCATCAGAGCGCTTCTCCAACATCCCAGGCTCATCTGAAGGCGCAAAGAAAAGATAACCAATCCTGAAATGCACAAACCTCGACCAGGCATCAACGAACGGGGAAATGATCAGACAGACTCAAACTTCTCTCTTCTCATGAAGGAGTGATCGAGTTACTGGAAGTCTGGGTTCAAGATGGTGCAATCAAATTTTCGTTCATCAGGAGAGAGCCAACTGAAGAAGAATTAGAGAATCCCAGGTACTGTCGCCTTCATAGGTTCATCGATCATCCAACAAGTAACTGCAATATTTTTAAGCACATCTTCAAAGAGAAGGTTGATCCATAATAGCTTCAACTGGGGACTGAAGGAGTACACAAGAATCCTCTCCCAGTCAGAACCTTTACACTCTGAACAACCAGTCAAAGAAGCAGTTCAATCGTTGATCGAGCATATCTGTGAAATTGCTCTATCTGTCTAAGGCACAAAGGAAAAACATGTTCACAAAACCGAATTACATTGTGTCAGGCGTCTGTCCATCCTGGAAATAGTCCCTGAACCTTCATCCACATACAAGGATATGCACGACTGGGGACTGCTTAGCACAATCCATCTTAGAGGAAATGAATTCGAAAGAATGTTGATCGATGTTGACACTGCCATCAGCATCATTCCACTGAAAACCCTCGTAGCCGCAGGCATCACTCTACAAGAAGCTACTCGTGATCCCATCTGAATTAGAGACCTTGAAGGAACGTTCGGAAATACTTATGGCTACATCACTCTCAAAGTGAACATAAGTTCAACCAGGACAGAAACCAAGTTTCACATAATCAGGAAGATCCAGGATATGACATGTTCTTCAGACGAGCGTGGATCCACGCTGAAAAGATGGCTACTCAAAGCGCCTTAGGTTGCACATCTCTCCAACGAAGAAAGTTCTGATCCAGAAGATTTGGCGGACATTCCATCATCAGAGCACTTGGAGGAATTTCGAACTTTGACGAGGTTGAAGCAAAAACCTACAAAGGATGCATAGACATTCATCAAGAGGTTTCGCACTCAGGCAAGTCTCATTCCTTCCATGTCTATGTCATTTATTCCTCACATGTTATCCTAGCATGGGGACTCCATTCTGCTAGCAACTCTGCAAGAAGTTATGAATGGTAGCTTCACCGCATTAGTATTTTACCAAGTGCTTGAATCTGACATTTCTCCGAATCGAGCATTGAGACATTCATTACTGAGATAATGTCTAAGCATGGCAAAGAACACCTTGGGCGTTTCTCCATAGCCTTACAGGAATGTCCATGTGTGCCACAAAATCAGAAAGCTCTGATGTCTACACAAGTGTTGAATCCCACTACCGCAACGAAAGGAATGCTGAATCAACAGAAGATACTCAAGGCTGAGACGATCAAACCTAAGACATTCGATGCTTAAGGAATATGACGCTTCAACGCTCAAGCATCTAAGAAGCCTTCAAATTGTACTCTCAATCAAAGAGTACACCTTCTATAATGGCGCCTCTAGCTTAAGCACAAATATCTCGAAGATGACACACTGATTCAATACCAAAGACGGTCAAAGTTTAGCTGAACTACGGTCGTTAAGTCTTCACTATCTCCATGACCAGACTTCTGAAGCAGATGCAACATCCTTCTGAATAGACGAACACCTCCGGGATGCACTTGGGGACTTGATCTTATTAGAAATATCAATTCAGTATGTTTCAATAAATGTCATCCACATAACAAGTCATTGCAACCTGATGTGATTCCATGAAACGTCATCAACGGAACCTCTCTACATCACAAACCTTGCATGACCAAGGAACTTTTTCTCCTCACATCCAGAATGGAGACTGTCGTTGCTATCTTTCACAACAACATCGATTCCTTAACAAAGACACTTCACAGCTCACTGGATGGAGGAGCAAAGACTATGTCGATATCTAGCCTTTTCGGTCTCTGGAGCAACTCCAACCATAGTATCGACATCAACAAGGATACGTGGAATAAATCCATTCATGGTCTCGGTATCAACAAGAATTTCTGGAGAAAATTCAATCGTAATCTCAGCATCAACAACAGTCTCAGGCGCAACATCCGGCTTCATCAACTATCCATTCTCTGAAGTGTTACTCGATGGATCATACTTCTTCAAGCCCTAATGATTCATATCAAGATGTGTAGACATGAAAAATGTTAACATGAACATCTTCCCAAAGCTTGCACGACAGATGGATACAAGCTAAAGTCTTCTACAAGATGTTCTCATCGCCTCTACAAATAAGATACAACACATTTCAGGCCATGGGTTTACAAAAATGTACCAATGGGTGAGGAATGGGACAATGCTTCCTTTATTAAAGATGTTCGTATATGTCTCTGCTACAACATACCAAAAGGGCGCATCAATCGGACATACGAGCTGAAAGATATGGCCTTTACTGTTAGGTCTATGAAATCTAAAAATTTTGTACGGGATTACAGATTATGGAAATTATATAAATATCCCTCTTTCTCATGGGCTTCACAAATACCCTTATCCATCAACAATTATGGAACCGTTTTTTGGGGACTACTCAAAAAATGGGGGGGACTACTCTCAAGTTTTTGGGGTGGTTATTGGTAGTAATTTCCAATCACCCCTTATCTGATTTTTTTTAAATACCTACTTTACCCTTAATGATAAACTTAGTTAGTG